>JABXWE010034435.1:0-28252 GCA_014611495.1 Limonius californicus
GTTTTGCTGTTGTAATTGTGTATTATTGCATGTCCCCCTCACGGACCCCCCTCCCTCATGAAAGAACTTGAATTCAGAAAGTTGTCCCCTCTTCCGTTTTGAGCTGGATACGCCCTTGTACATGTACATGAAGGTGCGGTAAATAAATTCTGATTCTAAAATACTAAATTAGCTAAAAACGTTTGAAGAACAAAACCTAAGTGTCAGTAAGCACATGCAACAAACAAAACTTGACATGCAAATAAATAGACAAGGAATTTGGAGTCAGCAACTGAATGACAAGGAAAATGTAAAGGGTTTGGTAAAAGAAAAAAGGAATTTAGCAGTACCTACTTAATATAAAGCCTGTAAAGTTTTTAAATAGATTGGCAGTCGAAAAAGTTAACAGTGTCTACAACAGCAATGAGTCGTGTTATGCTTTGAAAAACAGTTAATACTAGAATTCATGTACAAAAAGACAGGTTTTGGGGAATTTGAAAGAATTGTCGTACAGACTGTTTTAGACCACATGTCCCACCCTTTTCGAGAGGGATCGAATAATTGGACCTTATTACTTTAAATGGAAGATGCACGCCGATTTTCTTGAAAATGTTAGTGGAGAGCTATCATCATCAATTAACCTGTAGTCATCCACTGCAGGACATAGGCCTCCCGCTCTTCTCCTGATGGACGATTTTTTCTGGGTCTCCACTCTATTAATTTTCGAGTCCATCTATTGTCTGACATTCTTGCAATATGGTCCGCCCAGTTTCATTTCACTACCGCAATTCTTTCCATTACATCCTATACCCTAGTTTGATCTCTAATCTATTCGTTCCTTATTCTATCCTGTAGTCTAATATTTAGTATTGCTCTTTCCATGGATCTTTGCGCTACCCTTAATTTATTGACCGATACTTTAGTTAATGTAATAGTTTCCGCTCCATAGGCCATGACTGGCAAAATGCATTTATTGAACACCTTAGATTTTAGCGTTATTAGCAGTATACTTCTCAGAGTTTGTGCAAGCTTGCCGCATGCTGCTCAGGCCAATCCAATTCTTCTACCTATTTCCGCTGCCTGATTTTCGCCATTTAGCTTTATTGTTTGGACTAAGTAAATATAACTTTCAACTATTTATACTAGAATTTGTAGGTTTGGCGGTAAGTTGATATTAATCATGATTTTGGTTTTTGAGTCTTAACTTTAAGCCTATTTCAGCTGAGTTTTCTTTTAGTTCTTCTATCATTGATATCATTTCTTCTGCTTCAGTTGATATTAAGACTATATCGTCTGCAAACCGTAAGTGGTTTAGTCTCTCTCCATCGATAGATATTCCTTTTCTTTCCCAATCTAAGTGTTTAAAGACATTTTCTAGGGCCAACATGAAAAACTTGGGTGATATTGTATCTCCCTGCCTGACTCCCATTTCGATTTTTACTTTGTTCGTTACTTCATGTAGTTTTACAGAGAGCGTTGCGTTTTTGTATATATTTTGTATGAGCCGGGAGTATCTGGAATCTACGCGGCTATCTCGTAGTGCTTTCAATATGTCCATAATTCTATATTATCGACAGCTTTTTCACAGTCGATGAAGGTTAAAATTAACGGTATCTTGTATTCATGGTGACCTATTAAAGATATTCCACTGGGAACGAGAGCCTCCATGTGTTTGCATTTTTCGGTTGTTACTCGACGGTCAGTAGAAAAATTGTTCCCTAGAAGATGGATACGTAGGGAAAGTTCTGTGTGGCATGGATCCCGCGTTCCCCAGATCTAATGCTATTAGATTTTTCTTGTGCGGACCGTTGAAAGATCTCGTCTACCAACAACGCCACACCACAAAATTCAAGATGCTTGCCGTTCGCTCCTTGTCCGAAGAATTGCTCTGAATAACCGATAGGCTGCAAAAAGAGCACGGAATTGTTTATATGAGAGAGGTATAACTTTTGAACGACTTTGTTTATAAAAAAGAAAAGGAGGAAATTTTTTCATTTAAAAATTATTTCCACGATCGAAATTGAGGCATTAAAAACTTTTCAAATAAAAAGAATTCTTCTTAAAATCCATATCCAATCATATCAAACATGACTTACCCTTCCGTTTAAAATTTCAAAGTTGCTTCCTGGATTCCCTACTTCCGGGTTTCCCCGAAAAATTCTAGCTGTGTCTGTAAATTCTTTGCATATGCTTTGGTAGTACATTTTTTTCATTAACTCTACAGTTCATCGCATTTCAAAAGAAAAAGTGTGGGACGTATGGTCTGAAACAGCCTGTGTAAGCTGTTCAAGAAAAATAATCTTACTGGAATGTTAAGATTTTCAAAGTTTACTGAATTACGACCCAAACATTAGCAAGAGGAAATGGTACTCCTCGGTCATGTAATTCTGTACCATAAAAAACCGTTGTCAGGTAACGTTGGTTGCATAAGTTGCAAAATTTGAACCCTATATGAAAGATATGTATTACTACGTACTATATTATATTATATTTCTGATGAATTTGCTGTTCAAAATATACAGTGTACACCATATAAATGTAACCAACATAACATTTCATTAAATTTAGAACAGCAAAGGTATTGATTTTACATTTTTTGTAGCAAATCTGGAACCACTATACTTACTTGTTACGGGCCAAATCTCGCTACGAGAATTATGGGACAAAGAAAATCGCACGTTGGCGTGCTAAGAAATTTTTGGTACAGCCAAACGCGCTTTTCTTGGACCCGCAAACAAAAAAAGATGGTAAAGGCCAGCGGCTTGACTCAGGGCAGGAGGGGGGGGTTCGCTAAAATTGCTTATAGAGGAAATGCTTAAAATTGTGTACAGGATGCGTCGAAATAAGTGGGCGCCACCTTTCTAGTCCAGCTGGTTTCAAGGTTCTTGTGAAAGGCCAAGGACCCACAGCTACGGGAATCGAACTCACCTTTCTTTTGTGCTTTTTCCTAGATCTTAAAGCTTGCAAAATCCTTACACAGCAAGTACAAAAGACACAATAAGACACAGTAAACTTTAAAACACATATAATGATATGAATATTGGTAAAATATGACAAGTTTAACACCAAAAATCCGAATTACAGGATCTTAATTCTTGAGCGCTCGGAGAATAAAACTTGCCGTCGTTGACACACAATATTTATGTTAAAATGACTGTGTGGGTCAAAGGCGTAAAGTTTACAGGAAATGATAGCATAAAATTAGCGTCGGTATATAATTAATGCAAAACAAACAGTGGCTTCAGGTCACTGTTAATAATTTTTTTATCGATGTAACAACAAAGTCAATACATTTGAATTTTGCAAGATACGCGTGCCAAGCCGAAAGTTACTTTCCACAAGCACAAAACTTGGTAGTTTTTACCTTTCGTGGATGAGAAGGCTTCGCACAAGATCAAGGTGTCGAATCCATGTAGAAACGGGAAGAAAGGGGTGGTTGATCCTGGGAGATGTTGACTTCGGCGATGCCAGACAGGGCTATATCCGAATAATCAAGGAGATCAACCCCCTGAGCTGCTCTATTTGATGGGGAGCAAACTGCTGTCAACGATGTCAGCAAAATTCTCGAGAACGACGGAGCGAACCAAAAACCAGGCACAGCACTTGTACGATTTATTTATTTATTTATTTATTTCCCTTTAACCTCACAAAGATCCGAACTAAGTTCGTAGGAACAATTAAAACTTTAATTGTCCAAAACCATGGCGACCATTTTGCTATCACTTATATAAATCCGACATTAATAAGTCGAGGATCTTTTGCACTACAGCAAAACACGATACGGTAAATCGTAAAAAAAATAGCAATACGCCGCGAGGCAAAAAGGGAACGCTCTCCAGAGCTCAACCGTCGTTTTCGGAAGTCTGGCTTTCACTCCAAAAAAAAACATTTACGGGCCTCGACAGATGTTGTTTTCAAGAACCCGGAGTGGCGGAGGTCTAAATGCCAACTGAATCAAAATGCCATGGGAATCTCACGTCTCCCCTCAAAATTGCACAACATGACGAAATCATATGGGAGAAGTTCGAGAAGGAATTTTGTTTTTGACGCTCGGAATTCCCAGAAGCGTTCAAGGTTTAGCACGAAAGAAAAACAGGAGTCGGCAGTTTTTCACAAAGGGACTACTGACACAATTTGAGCTACGGAAGACAAAACAAAATACCGAAAATAGTAACCAAAATAAGAATTTAATTAGAACAGCGATATTAATTTCAACGAAGCGGCATAGAAATCACGGAACTGCCAAAGTGTGCGGCAAATTTAAAAATCACATAACATACTTCTAATTTCTAAATGTTTTCATCTGATGTCTTTTTTAAATTAATTGACAATCACTATAGGCACACTGTTCCTGTCTACATATTTAGTTAGTGTTGCAATCGCCTAACAGATGGCACGAAAGTTGAATATCCGCTTCTCAATAGATCTCAAAACAACAGTCTTAAACAAAGAAGAAGTAACCCACTTGCCTTTAATGTCTGAATATACAAAAGTAGTAAAAAAAGTGTTGGCATGAAATAGGGTCGTAACAAGAGAGGTGGGACGGAGACCTTGGGTGCAAAGGCTAGGGTGTGTTGTATGCAAATATGGGAATTAAAACTAGAGAATGTATAATGATAAATGTGTGTTAGAAACGTAAAATATACATATCATACTATACACAAGCATGTTAATTTTAACAGAGACCTTGATTTTGCATAGATAAATACCGAATTTATAGTACCAGTGTCTGAAACAGAATTGAACAGAAAACCAATTTAATTTCTTTTGAAAATATTTATATACTTAACCCTTTATACGATACTGGTCGATATTTCAACCAAGTCAACAAAAGGCTGTTATGAAACAGATAGCGCTGTCTTATATTCAACCAGATGATCCTTGCCATATTGTAGACGCGTACACTGGTCACGAATCCGATGAGTTTCTAAATGTGTGCAAGGAGGGGGGGGGGACCGGTTGAATTTTCAACCAGTGTCCACAACTACAACATGTGTTTTCATATTAGTTTTACGGAAAAGTGTTGGTGTTTTTTATTGTTTGGAGGATTCGGTTGAAAATTGGTGGGTAAATACAACTATATTTGTAGATGATGATATAATACATATAATTGTCGTTCCTGCTTGCACTAGGATAATATTTGTACCTATGTAACATAACCTCACTTTAGGTATGTAATGGAGTGGCGATGTATATAAATTTATCAATTATTTTAGCGTCTATATTCAGTAATATTGACAGAATAAAACAATAGCATATTATGTTATAAGGAGTATAAGTGAGACTTTGAGTGGCGAGCCTGAACTTTCAGGCAGGGCACACAATGTTACTCATATTCTAGATTGCATCACTGACGACAAGGCAGTTGACTCCGATCTTGGTGGAGACTCTGACGCTGATGACATTATTTCAGAGTCTGTATCGTCGTCTTCTGCCAAGTCACGGCAAACGAAAAGGAGTTTCTCCCAAATGGATGACGACTTGAGTTTCGACCGTGACGATCCTGTAGCCGATCCTGGCTTTGACCCTAATCCTCTAACCACTTGCTGCCCTTGTCACCAAATCAACATTGAAGAAAACACAACTTCAAAATCAAACTGACGACTTTCTGTGGACAAAATCACCCTATTTACCACATAGTTTTCAGGCGATTGGTTTCCAAGAATTTTCTGGGCCTAAAATTCCCACAAGCGAATCACCTGTTGCAATTTTCTCCAACATTCTGGGAGATGATTTTCTTGACACGGTTGTAACCGAGTCCAACCGTTATGCGCAACAAAATCACACTTCTCTCGAGCTGATTTTAGAAGAGTTGAAGGCTTTTCTTGGATTACTAATTATAATGGGTTTTAACTCTTTACCAAGCCTACGACTATATTGGTCGTCTGACCAAAATTTTCATCACTCAAGAATATCACACATTATGCCACTAAAGAGATTTCTGAAGATACTTCGTTTCTTACACATCAATGATAATGAAGCTATGCCAAAAAAAGGAGCTAATGGTTTCGACAAATTATTCAAAGTGAGATCAATGACCTATTTGTCATCGAATGCTTACATTCCAGATAGAAACTTAGCATGGTTGCTTTCAAAGGCGGAACCCATTTGAAGCCTCTCAAACCAATTGAAAGAGGAATTAAGATATGGGCTTTAGCTTGTTCTTCGACTGGGTATTTATTTAATTTTTCTGTATATGAAGGAAAGAAAGACTCTGACGAAAAAGGCTCCTTAGACGACAAAACCTTATTAGAATTGACTAAGCCATTCGAAGACAGATACTATTGTATTTATTTGATAATTGTTTCATCAGCTTCACTCTGTTATCGAAGGTTTTTGATAGAAAACTGTTTGGATGCGGAACAATGAGGTCTAACCGACAACATTTTCAGAAAGAGCTGTTAGTTCCAGATAAAAATTTCAACAAGGAGATTTGGATACTGTTGATACCAGTAACATAACGGTCAATAAATGGAAGGATCGAGGAAAAAAATATGTAGTAATTGTTTCTACTATACATTCGGCAACGGAAAAATCAAATATCCAGCGAACGACTAAGGAAGGAGTTACAGTTACCGTTCAATGTCCAAAAAGCATAGAGGACTATAATGAAAACATGGGTGAGGTTGATCGCTTTGATCAGCTCCATTCTTGATACTCTCTAGCCTGGAAATCACGAAAATAGTGATTAAAATTGTTTTATTACCTGGTCGATGCTTCTATTGTGAACTCCTACATATGTATATTCTATATAAAGTGGGTGCTTCTACTAACCAACCTAAATTCAAACCATAATCGTATCTTGCATTTAGAAGCGTACTCGCAAGTCAACTCGTAGGAGAGTTTTCAACAAGAAAATCACAAGGATCATAGTTGATAGTTGGCAAAAATAAAAATAAAAAACTGATGGTAGGTCAGTCACTGTCGAAAATATGGTAAGAATGGCAAATGTTGCTGATCACTTACCAACACACACTACTTCACCAAGATGTGCAATGTGCAGCACTTATAAAAAATCAAAAGGTTTAAGTACAGCGTGCACAAAATACTAGCGCTACGTTTATCTTGTTTTGCACCATTCCACAAGTGATCCAATAAGAGTGTTATAAAGTACATTTTTTGATTTTGTATTGCCTTATTACATTTTTAGTGTTATTTTTACTATGATTTTGCATTGTTAGAAGGCGGTCGATATTTCAACCAGTATTTTCGTAGTTTTAGCCTGTATCCTAGTGCGATACTAGTCGACATATCAACCTGCTACGAAACAATATATCAAAGATTTTTTACTTATTTTTCTTAATTTTTATCATTCTAAACCCTTAATCAACAAGTACTTGTAAAAAAAGAGGCGGTTTTTTGTTCATCATAATCTACCCTATAAAGGATTAATTACCATTTGCCCCTGTTGAGTTGAGCGATCTAAAAAAATAAAGTTGAATCGGAACTATGGCAGAAAAGTAAGACAAACTTCAGGAAAACAATCACCCAAAGGAAACAACTGGAAAAATAATACACAAATATTGTAATTATTTAGTTGTATACCATATGTAACAATTACTGTACTTTTCTCTTGATACTGATTCTAGTGCATCTCTGCATTTTAAATTTCTTCAAATCGGACAACCGGTTTATGGGTAATCATTAAATTTTATTAAAAATTCTTGTGTGATCACCATTTATAATGACAAAAATGGCTGTATAGATAGTTCTTTCAGGCTTCTATTAGTATACATATTATTATTATTATTATTAAAGGCTATACATTCCCGTAGAATTTGAAGCCGCCCCTAGGGGCTCTTTTGTCTGTTTCAGTGTTGGTGGTGCGTCACTCCACTACACAGTATACATACAGTAAGGTAAAATCATTAGAGCAGTTTTTGAAAAATATATTAATAAACAATTCAAAAATGTGTACCTACCTTTTTCTGAAAATTCTAGTTTAATGTACTGATTGTGTGATTTTGAGGTGTCTTAAGCCGTCAGTGTACATTGGAATTCTGTTGAACTCAGTAGTAAATAAATTAAATAATGTAAACCAAATATGAAGGTTTAAGTACCTACACACTAATGTATTTTACTGACTTTGTAAATTTTGTATAAGTAGCCACAAATGGTATGGTGGGGACAAACGACACCCTTAACCTTTTTTTTCCCTTATCAAATAAATGTTTATGCAATTAACAACGTCTAGATTTTTATCTTAGCGTTTATTGCAAAAGAAGTAACAGGGGTAGAGAGAGAACTTTTGGATCATTTTGGTTAAAAGTTATAGTTACGCCACTGTTCTCATTACCCTGTATTACTACTCGTATAATCATGGGGTTAATGTGAAAAGGTGGCAAGAGTACGCTGGTAATTTGTCATTGCTTTATCTCTATAGAGAAACGTATTCGTATTGAAGTTTGGTGTAATTAGTGCTAATGAAGTTGCCTATTCCTGCCTGACCTTACAGTATCGCTACCTGGGTATAGTGTTTTAAACTAGAAATGATTAAATAGATGTAGCTATGGTTATCTCTGAAGTTTGAACGTAAAGTTTACAGATTTCTATAACACGTTGAGCTACTATTCAACTGTTCTATAATAGATGGCGCCACGAAGGCAAATAATTTGTAACGAATATCTTCATAACAATGTATTTTCATTTAAATTTGTTATTAGAATTTAATTACGTTAAGGTTAAGCCATGAAAAAAACAACAGCGTAATACGCAGTAAAAAGGCCACTGGCGGTCGGTAGATTGGATCCGTCCTATTACCGTAGCAAATCGTCAACCTTGAAGGAATTTAATTTTGAATTTGGTAAACAAGTTTTAAATGCCGAACTCGGGCGGGCTTGCGAACATCATGGTTTAACGATCTGCTAGGGACAACGTCATGCTTGGCTTTGCAGCGGGTACAGTTACTCGCCCCGATGTATGAATGACCTGCAAAGGGCGTTGCTCTTGGGCGGCGGCACAACCCCCTCCTCAAGCGCGGGAACTTGCAGCCCGCACGTTGTGCAATATTTGTTGTTTTTGGCAATGGTAGCGTCTGCACGGGCACATGTGCGAGAAGGGAGAACAATCAACAAGGACGCAGTTCTAGTACGGATTCGGTTCGGTGCTGTGACGACTCGTATATACGTATTGTTTTCGGCGACACGCGGGAATTTGTGAGTGCGGACGGAGTGAGGCCCCGACCGAAAAGCGGAATTTTCGAATCGGCGTGCGTACTCGCAATTACATACTGCAAGGATGTTATTGCGTATTTATCAATATGTACTGTTTTGTGTACATGCGTGACGCTTCATAGCCACAGCCTTGTTATCGAATACTATCCGGTGGCGCATGCGCGTTTGTTGTTTACAACTAATCGTAGCCGCAGTTGTACGCAGGAAGCGAAACTATGCGGCACAGCACCTCGCGTGAAACTTTAATGCGATAGACGAAGACGCAACACCGTCCACATGTCTACTGCCAGACACAAACAGTCGCAGACGTCTACAAACACATGACCGACCTCGGCAAGATGGATGAAAAGAGTAGTATAGTGTATGCCGTCGAGGAGGAGCATTAACCAAAGACGGCGCGCGCGAGTGCATACAACAGTGTGGAGAGTTGTAGTGGATGCATATCTGTGTCGCAACAACGCATACCAGTGGAGTGAACCCGTTGTTTTGGTAGCAGCGGCGGAATGTTTGTCTGTCTGAGCTAGTGCGTGTCTAGTGCTATTTCCAGACGTTCTGGTTTCGAATATCGGCTCTTCCATGTCCAGTCTGTTCACATCGCGTCGGCAGGAAACGTTACCTTTCATTGACCTGGAATGTTGACGTGTTTTCGTGTTTAAGTATTGCGCATGAAGAATTCGTGTGTTCTTGCAGCAGCCCGTTTTCCACTCCGCGCATGGTGACGTGAATAGTGACAATCCGTATCAATTGTTGCTGCTGCTGCGACGTAATTCCAGTGATCGATGTGAGGGAGGGCGCAGACCATGTCTGTGAAGAGCTCAAACTCCATCCCCGGCGGCGAGACGGTGGTGCGCGCGGGGTACCTAAAAAAGCTCAAAACCTTCAAGAAGAAGTACTTCGTGCTGCGGGCCGAGGCGCCCGAATCGTCCGCGCGTTTGGAGTACTACGACTCCGAGAAGAAGTTCAACAACGGCCAAGCGCCGAAACGCTCCATTCCCCTGAAGACGTGCTTTAATATCAACAAGCGGGTTGATACCAAACACAAGCACGTGATCGCGCTCTACACCAAGGATGACTGCTTCTGCATGGTCCTGGAGTCCGAGGACGAGCTGGAGGCCTGGCTCAAGGCCCTGTTGTCTCTGCAGCACGGCGAGGAGGCGGCGGACGGCGAGACGCCACGACCCACGTTTGGTAAGCGTCTCCGTCGTATATCATCCTCAAGGTCGGAGACAGAAATACTTACTCGGTGGCGCAGGCCATGCGTGCTTTTCAAGCGTCAAGTCTGCCATTTAGTTGTTTTTGCGGTTCACTTTGCAACCACAGTAAATTTATCCGCCAGAAACACATTGTTTTCTTTGGACGCCACTAATTAGTAGAACCCCCAAACCGATGTATTACTAAAGATGACCATGTTAGGTTGTCAACAGCAGAAATTACGTTTATAGTTGCACCGAAAGTTTTAGACAGTATCACAACATTGTTTGTTAGTAGGTACAATTTATTTTATAAATACAAATTCAAGCTGATTAATGATATGAGTAGAACATGTCAATTATAATCGAGCATATAATATTTTAAAATGATACCTTATTGTATTAGGATTATCGCAGTAAACAGTCGTGTTTATTCATTATTGTTTATTAATAACATGGGAAACTAAAAATACAAACACATTTCATCAGGTATAGTTAGGGGACACTCTTATGGTAAAATTTTGACTTCTCCCGTATAATCTCAAAGAATGAATCTTTCTATTTGCACAGGTCTGTATTTGGTGCAGGTGTTTCTGTGTACTGGTATTTAAACAGATATTTCATGCAAAATTTAAGACTACTGGGTAAACTGTATGATTTTTTCTGAATAGTTCTGATGCTTTTCCAAACTGTTTAGATGTAAATTTGAAAATCAATTTATTATCATCATCATCATCATCTGACATGGAGCTGACTCGAGGGTTACGATCAAATATCGGAAACTGATCGTTTTTAATTTCCTTTCACCCTGTTGAAGTGTTTCCGAGTAACAACAATAATACCTGCTGCAAATAATGAAGTTTTAATAGAAACCATATATTAGTTTTTTTAAATATTGATAGTCCATTTGTCTGAATCAGGTGCTAAAAATGAAACTTGTACGGTTTTCTAAATTGTTAGAAATTACACCAAAGTTAAAGGTTTTACAATAAATTATATCATTCGTATTCTAGACACCTTTAATAATTACTCATATTTATGATTGTTTAGTACCTTCATGGGCCCACTGTTTACCGAATTAACTAGTGTTTAAGAGTTTCCAGATGTTTTTGTAACACATTTTCTTCCAAATTATTTAAACATAACATTAAATTCTATCATAACAATAAGAACAGTCTCTGTTTAGTTTAATTTGAAATGAAATTCGGTAGTGTACATCAGTATTACTAACCAATAATTGAGCTGCTAAGTAAATGAATATTGTTTAAACGTTTTAAATTAACCTAGAATGCTCCATTATTGTTTTGGCACGCATGGCAACGCATTGGCTACTTAAAAATATGTACCATCTAACAAAAAAAAAAGTTATGTATCTCTAAAACGATCTAATAAATAAGTATGTACCATAGACACCACCACCACTTGCTGATCTATAGTCACTTGTAAAATCTCTTGCTTCTGTACTAGATTGATTTAAATTTAGCCAGATAAAGCAGGCTGATACAGTTTTGAAAATACAACTGAAACATAATCTAATAGTACTAAATACAGACCTGTTCAAGCGGAAGGACAAAGGATTTCATGCTCTGTGTGAAAAAATTTATATCGGTCAGACAAGCATCCAAATTTTACCATAACTATGCAATTCTACAATTATTTCACAAATTCTATACATAATGATTGCATTTTCTGAGAACCTTTTGTTGCAAAATTTTGGTTTTAATATTTTTATTTCAGCTATCACTCGGTATATTTTCAGTCTTTACCAGAGCTTTTAGAAAATTTTTATTTTTGTATCGTGATAGCAACCAAAGTTATTCATTGCAAGAAATTGTAACCGTCTCTGTGAGTCGATGTAGAAAATGAATGATCTATTAATCATAGGTTTTAGAAGACACGTTTTATTTATTTAAACGGTTATTGCCATGAACAAATAAACGACAATGTCCCCCAGACATCAACGAATGTCAGTTGCCTGGGGATACCATATGGGTTGTGGCTTAGTTTGCTTTGTCAGTTTGTGTGGCTGTGTTTTCCGTAGATAATTACTAGCGCTGAATTTTCAAATAGACATCTGTTGGAAATTACCATACGGTCATTTATGAAACGATATGACTTTTCAGATAAATTTTCTATTAGTAAGCCTTTCGTTTTTTAAAATAATTAGTAACTGTGGTCACTAATAAGCAAAAATTTCTAAATTCCGTTGTTATTATTGGTGTGAACGTGTCCAAAATTCTTAATTTTATTATTAATATTATTATTATTATTACCATTGTTTTTTGTCTGAACTATTGACAGTCTTCAAAAACTAAGTCATCTTCACTACTAGTTTTATGAGGGTTTAACAATTCAAACAATTGTAGTACTATAATTTAGTGCAGCATATTCTCAACGCGAAAGAAATGTTTTTAAACAGAATAGTAATGCAAGGATTCCTGTGTCAAGTAGGCGAGTTTTCTCGGAAGGACGCATTAGGCCGCGTTCCTGTCTCATGTCATCTCGTCAGCTGATTACAATACTATTGACACCTACCTTGGAAATCTACCACTTTTTCCTAATTTCGTGCGAATAAACCACACCCTGATTTTAAGTCTACTTCCCGAATTAACAAGGTGCGTTTACAATGATACGAGAAATATAGTAATAAGCTTCCAGGAATGTACCAATTTAATTTTGCTATACAGTGTGTTTCACTGTAGATGATTCTTTTAAATATTTTAAATAAATTAGTAGAGTAATCATTTGCTGTCAAAAGTATATTAACAAAGTTATTTTGAATCTCAAGCTGTTAGCTACCATCTAAAAGAAAATAGTTTTTGCTTTTCCATTTTCCGGTGCGCCACTGTTTAGGAACATCAGTAAAAGTAAAAGAAACATGTGTGTCTAAAAACATATCAAAGTCTAATTCATTCGATACCAGCTGTAATACAAAAGAGTGCCATGATTTTCAAGTGTTCCTGATAACTGTCATACTAATAAAACACGATTCAACGTTCTATTGTTATATACTTTGGCCAATAAAGAATATATTGAGATATTGCCATTCAAGGTATATTGTGTAGTCTTTCCGTCAGAACTTTACCGTTATTTTGTCCACTCACTTTGATCAATAGCGCATTATACGTTAACGGTCTAACATCAAAATAAATCTGTTTATATTTTAATATTGTGTTTAGCATATTGATAAGTTGTAGTTAGATAGAGTATGGTTCCTCAAACCTTTTTTTAACTTTTATGATAGTATTTCTTTCAATTCAAAGGAAAATGGTAACTTTGGGTTTTTATGGTTTAAGCTTCTTTTCTGTGATGTGGGCGGAGTAACGGCTACTTTATTACGAAGGGACTGTAGGTAAAATAGCGGTAGCTTACGGAATCTTTCCGAATATACAAAATTTTATTTTATACCTAGCAAATTTGAAAACCTTGGCCTTCAAACAACCGTATAGTTGCTATTTACTTCCATTACTAATAAAGGGAAAGTATTAGGACAAGTTCAGTGTCTGGTTCAATAATTTAAAATCACCTTTTGTAATGTGGACGGAGTTACAGTTACTCTACCATGAAGGGACTATAGGTAAACCAGCGGTAGCTTTCCAAATGTACAACATTTTTATCCTAACGTTATAACACCTAGGCCTTCAAGCAACATGGCAATTGTTGTTTGCATCCATTATTGATAAAGGAAAATTATTAGCACAGGTTCTCTTTTTGCTTTAATGATTTAAATTCACCTTTTGTGATGTGGGCGGAGTTACGGTCACTCTACCATGAAGGGACTACAGATAAACCAGCGGTAGCTTTCCGAATGTACAACATTTAAGATTATTCTAACGTTATAACACCTTGGTCTTCAAGCAACATGGCAATTGTTGTTGTTTACTTCTGCTTTAATGATTTAAATTCATCTGTTGTGATGTGGGCGGAGTTACGGTTACTCTACCACGAAGGGACTGTAGGTAGAGTAGCGGTAGCTTTCAATATCTTCTGGAATCTATAAAATTGGAAATTATATCTAAGATTTTATAACTTGTTAGTCTTGAAGCAATCCCTTATTTGTACTTGTAGCAGATTTTACTTTATATAGTAATCAAGGAAAATTACTGCAAAGCGACTCCGTGTGTTCATGGTTTAAACTAATTTTTTGTGATGTGTGCGGAGTTAAGGCCGCTTTACCATGAAGGGACTATAGGTAAACCAGTGTTAGTTTGCGGTATCTTCCTGAATGTACACGATTTAAAATTATCCTAACGTTATAACACATAGGCCTTCAAGCAACATGGCAATTGTTGTTGTTTACTTCCATTAATGATAAAGGAGAATTATTGGCACAGGTTCTCTTTCTGCTTTAATGATTTAAATTCACCCCTTGTGACGTGGGCGGAGTTACGGTCACTCTACCACGAAGGGACTGTAGGTTAAGTAGCGGTAGTTTACAACATCATATAGAGTCGACAAAATTAAAAATTATACCTACGATTTTATAACTTGTTAGACTTGAAGCAACCTCATACATGTAACTGTAACAGATTTTGCATTATGTACTAATCAAGGAAAGTGTTTGCAACGCGACTCGTATGTATGGTTTAAATTCACTGTTTGTGATATGGAAGGAGTTCCGTCCAAGTTACTATGAAGGTACTATATTGTTATATTGTTGCAATTTATAAGCATCAAAAACACATTATTAGCTAGTTTATTGTTATTTCTAGCTGAATACACGTTGAGATTCTTCGTTTTCCGTATAAAACTACTAATTCCTTGCATTTAGTGGTTTTTTATAGCGGAAATCAGGTTATATTATTGCAATTTTTAAGCATCAAAAAACATTCTTAGCTGGTTTATTGTTATTCCTAGTTCAATGCAGGTTGCGATTCTTCGTTTTCCGTATAAAACTACTAATTCCTTGAATTTAGTGGTTTTTTACAGCGGAAACCGAGTTACAGTATTGAAATTTAATTTATAAGCATAAAAAACACATTATTAGTTAGTTTATTGTTATTTCTAGCGCAATAGGCATCGGGATTCTTCGTTTTCCATATAAAACTGTACTAATTCCTTGCATTTAGTGGTTTTCTATAGCGGAAACCGAGTTATAGTATTGTAATTTAATTTATAAGCATCAAAAAACACATTAGCTAGTTTATTGTTATTTCTAGCGCAATGCACGTCGAGTTTCTTCGTTTTCCGTATAAAACTGTACTAATTCCTTGCATAGGTAAGGTAGCTATATCTACCTGAATTGAAAATGATACCCGAGACGCTATAAAGTCTTAGCCTTTGAAGAATCAAAATAATTGTTCTAATAATTGAAACTGAATGTGTATTAGTAGTAGGTTCCACACGGTCTAAACAGGCTTGGCCGACATGGATATGGTTATTATTATTAATCATATTCACGATTCTATTATAGATATTTATTTTTATGCTTCTTATGATAACCATGGTTTTTAAGGCTATAATTTTATGTCGGAATTTTCCCTACCTGCTTGCAAGTTTATGGCGTCCATGACGTTTACTACGTCATGTTTAAAGTTACATTCGTTTGTTGTTAGTTTATAACCCAAGATACTGTTTTTCTCCACGCAACCATTAAATCGGCTACTCGACGGCTATTTCTAAACAATTTCGTGTCAATGCCGCAAACCTGAAAAATACGTAGCGGTGCTGCATGGCACCTCCCAGTCAAAACATTACGAAATTAGTTTGACTAGCACTAATAGATATCAGTTTATTTTCAAGCTCGCAAACGGTTCTTAATTATGTGCCTGCGATATTTTTGCTCCCAAAATAAACAACGACAACTGTGTGTGTTTGTTACCAAAAATGCTGTGCAAATTTGTAGTGCTTTCGGTTTACCTTTGTTACGGTCGGATTGGTAGTCTGGAATCCCGTGGTGGAGAAGTAATTCCCCAACAAGTGAAAAAAGCTTTACACATTTCTGGTAATAAATGGACTAAAAATTCCATGTAAAAGCTGTAGATGGCTGTGAATAAAGAGAGCTCATTTTGTTTTTATGCTCATTCCACAAACTAACGGTGAAAACAAAGTTTCCGACTTGATCACGCGTGCTGTTTTAACTCTTGCATAAAAATAGCTTACTTTCCTATTCATTAACTTCTACGAATTTTAATTAAAACTCCAAGGACGTAAAAATTCTAGAAAGTTTCAGGATTCCCGCGCGTTGTATTTTTCTTCTCATTTTGATAATTCATTGAACTGCAAAGTTGGTCACATTGAGGTGGTTCCCTGCACAAGAGGTTCTTGGCTGATTATGTTCGTCTTGTATGTTTGCACAACGATAGCTTTAAAAGTTGTTTTCGTAGATGCCTGGGTTTTATAAATAATCTCCGATTCAAGGAAAATCTTTCGTGGCGGCATTGCTGTGGTTTTTCAAGCGCATCGATAGTAGTTCCATATTAAGGATGAAAGAGAATAAACATATTGGCGTTGGCTTGTAATCGATGTTTCTGGCATTAAAATGGCATTATAATGTTTCTCTAGAAAGCCTTTGGTAGCTTGGAATAAGACAAAGGTTTTTTAAAAATTAATTAACATGTTGGAGGTGTGAAAAATAGTTTTACATGTTGTTTATAGAAATGAAGAAGATTAACTTTAAGGTTAACTAATGTCGTTCTTCTTTCCCCTTCTTTCTTCTTCTTTCCTCTTATTTCTTCTTCTTTCTTCTTCTTCTTTCTTCCGCTTTCCTCTTCTTCCTTCTTCTTCCTTCTTCTTCTTCCTTCTTCCTTCTTCTTTCTTGTTCTTTCTTCTTCTTCGTTCTTCTACTTCTTCCTTATGACGTTTTTCCCCTCACGAATTCGTCACGTTGAGCTTTCACAGTTGACGATTATTCCAGACTACCTCTTGAAGATCCCTGCCTCCTTCTCCTTCCTCTTGGTGACCACCGGTATATACGTTTAGACCATCTCGGCGCTGCCATTCTCTCAACACGTTCGTACCAGTTTAGTTGGCGATTTCCAGATTTCTCGTAATAGAGGACTTGATGTTCATTTTCCGCCATATTCTTTCTGTCATACATTGGTCTAAGTTAGTCTTTTGAAGGCATTTTCTCAAAAAATATTATTCTACAGTTCATATATAATGATCTAATAGATGATCTATTTTGTAATACATATATTGTTGTAGTAACACGAATAGTATAATTGAATGTAAGCGAGCCTAGAGGCTTTTCTATTATGTCTCTAGAGGCATACACAATATATGCAGTATGTCTCAGGTGGTTGTCCAGCACTCTTTTTTCTCTGTCTTCCCGATATTGTTTTATACCAGTATTTGTGGTTTCTTAGAATTCTTTATAGTCAACGACAACATCTGGAAGTTCTCTACAATATTCTTCTAATCGGATTTGTGGTAAATACGTGCATATTTCAACGATCTTACTTTCATTCGTCAATAGAATGTGATCTTAAATACTTGGTGTTCCAATCTTGGAGTATTTTGTTACCATAAAATCAAGAATGTCGTCAAAATATTCACGGTACACTTAACAACGACGTCCAACATATAATAATTAATGCGGAAAATAATTATTGACTATTAAATGTCACATACCGACTAAGCAACCGAGAATTGGAGCCAATTTAACTAGATTTCTTAGAACACTCTTTTAAGTTTCCGCGAATAAGAAACAAGTTGTTGAATTTTCATGCTCTTATATAGTAGTTTTTTTTACTGTTTTCCAAATTATCCTCTAAGCTTGTTTTTAATCTTGGTAATAACTGCATTAAACTTATTTTTTAGAATCCTTTACTATTATTATCCTAACTATGCAAGGAGTATGTCATATGGCAGAGAAAGGCGGACTGTTTAAATTAATTATTTCTGAAATATTGGATTGTTTATAGTATTTTTTTGCCGACCAGTACTGTTTTTCGTTTAATATTTGCTTAGGAAATTTGTTTACCTGACCTGAGGATTGAACCTCAGTTACCCAAGCCAAGTGCAGGTTTATTAAACCTGGTGTTATTGTTTCTTTTATTATCAATAGTAGAATGCTGAAGTAGCTATTTAAGGAATTTGTTATTGTATCTATACATTCTCCAAAGCTGCTACTGGTTTTAGTAGTAGTCATTTAATTAATACAAATAATGTATTCGATGTAAGTTTTAGGGCATCTGAAAGAATTTCAGTGTATCAACAAGTTGAAAAATGGAAAATAAAAGTTTTGATCAAAATTGATCAATCATAGACAAACTGGAAACGGAATATTTAGTTGGTATGCTGATGGTATGGAGACGAAAGTATATTAAATTTCAAGTAAAATAGCGTTAAGGTTATTTATATTCTTCTGTTTAAACAGTTGCCTTTATTTAATATCTTGGTTCAGCTCATGTTTATTGTGAACCTAGTCAAAAATTGAAATTTGGTTTATGTTCATTTTGTTAATAAACCCATGCAAAAGAGCTTTTCGTAATACAAATTTACTTTAAGTTTTAGCAAGAATAATGGAAGGCGAGCCATATTGTATTGATCCGCGAATAGAATTAGCTTAAGCGCCGGTTTAAGCCCAGTTAAACATTTGCTTGTGATAGTGACAAGGGCCACTTGGAGAAGTCGAACGTATTTATGAAGCAGTTTAAGCAGAATATTTAGCTGTACCTATATTTAGTTGTCCTTAACATTATCATGTTTTTGTCTAGCCATTTCGGACGTAAGCTTGTTCTAGAGACTGCCATTGTTGTCTGGCTTGTTTTTTTATTCTGTGATGTTGTGTAAATCGTTGATATAGTGCAGTCCTTCTAAATCTCTTCCCAAATCTTGTTAATCTTCATATCTATCATTTAAATCTGAAATAGTGCATTATCTATTCTAACAGAGGGTTATTTTGATATTTCTTCTTTCATTAATATGTTGACATATTCTATACGTACCATTGGATGCATCAATTGTGGTTAACTTCCAAACATACTCATATATGGGAGAGTCGTGGTAAACTCATCACATAACGGCCATTATGGTGTTGTGTCTTCCTAGTCAGTATATTTATTGAAATGTTAGCTACTGTATTCTTTATAATGACCAAGAGCTTACACGCACGTTTTTTAAGCTGTTGCCCATGAAACCCTTTAAAGTATTTCTGAAAAATGAGAAGCCAATGAAGCTAGTATTTTTGTAATTAATACAAATCTGCAATTCAGCTAGTTATAGTTTGAGGACAATTCGAACCTGAAATCTTGAACTTTTGCAAGATGGGAGATCCATGGTTGTCCTTGAAGAATATAATGTGCGGCCACCAAAAAAATCTTGACCATGGTAGCTTTAGTGGGTTGTTAAAATTCATTGGCGCAATACAGTTTTATTAAAATGAAAGTCTATAGTAACTAATCAAAGACAGACGGTATTTGTTCCATAGGTCATACCACAACAGGAATGTTGAAATGGTTGTTAATTACCTTGAGAGGGCAAAATTGCATCGTTATGTAAATATTCCGTAGTTTTGCAACTTTTATAGTTTGAACCTTCTATGGTTTCGGTTTTTATTTTGATTGGTTATGATGGTATTCTAGGTCATTTACATCAAGTAGTGTATCGGACATTCTCGAATTCTTCCTACTTCCTGTAATGGTAATACATGAATTATAAATATCAAATACCGCAATTGTTCATCTAAGTGGAACACCTAGCTGTTTCGCAAAAACCAGAAATTGTACATTGGAGGTGTTTATATTTAATTCGCCGCACTTGTGTATCTATGTTTCTATTTTAAATAACTTGCCAAAAATATTACCTGCTTTACCACAGCGTTACAAGGTTGATCTTCTCGCGGTGAATAACATTCTCCTTACGGAATTTGAAACGGGGTCTTGGGATTGAGAAATGTGATGACGCATTCGTTTTTGCAAAAATAATTAGGTCTGCATGAATGTGTGCACATATCTCCCATAGCTTTACTGTCTTGAGTTTAAATGCAACACATTCTGATTCATTGCACTCGCTAGCACTGTTACCTAATTTAACTTTCAAATGCCTCGGACATCAGATCGGTAATGACTTTTACTTCGATTTTATCGGATTTGCATAATTCCTTGATTCATGTCTTCTGCGCATTGTGCAGTGGAACAAATTTTGTTGCACGCAAACTGGGTCACTTTCAGCACTGAAAACCCGCTGCAACTTTGGTGCACTTTAGACTGGTAATTAGCGGGATAACAGGAAATTGAAATGCATGTAATTGGCCTTAATATGTTGTACAAAGCAAATTAAAATCGCCCGCGGTTCAACGAGTTGCTCATTGTTATAACTGTGAATTTTGGAAAGGTTGTTGAGGCTACTAACCTATCTTAACATTTCTGTTACCTACCTGTCTGCTAGCTTTCTAATTATTCCGTTTTTACTACTGCGTAATATTCATATAAAAATTATATGGTCAAAACTAGTATGACGAACGACTCGAAAGGCCACAAAATATCTGAAAGGCCACGGAATCATAATATTTATTATTATATTGCCCAAGGTAGAACTTTGAAGAGCGCAGGGTAGGTCAGGCGAAGGTCGCTGTTTTTTGAGTAGGAGCATAATATACTGTTTCCTGTGAAAATATGTAGAGGCGAAAGTGGAAGAAGACAGTTGTCCGGATCTAGGTAGTGAAATATCGATATACACGGTGTCCTATACGTAGATGTAAATGTCGCCCTAATTGGAAACGCCAACTGATTATAAATAAGAGAAAAATCTCCACGATGTGCGATGTATATCGGTAAAGGGTATTCAACTAGTTTAGATTCCGGTTGCCAAGAGAAAAATCTCCACGATGTGCGATGTATATCGGTAAAGGGTATTCAACTAGTTTAGATTCCGGTTGCCATATCTACATGGGTGTCAATAGTTAACCCCAAGGGTTAAGACTAGCTTTCTATCCTGCTTGCGGCTAAAAAGGGGTTATACCAGCTACATAATTGGGGAATTAACAGGTCTTTGACCTATAAAAAGAGGAAAATGAGGCAGATGTATAGGTGTTTCCGCAGCCATTTTTAGACAGTTTTGTGCGCTTGATATATGTATACCAAATTAACTGCGTACAAAAGCTTTAAAATGGAAACAGTTCTGCTAAACAATAGCATGACTGGTGGTTTTACACGTAGTAGCCCGTCTTTTTAAATTTTCCATTTGTGAAAACTTTGCAAGTTTATAATTTACATGCATTTTAATGTCAGTGTCTTCAAATTGACTTCTGCTTCTTCCTCCTTAAATACGACTTATAAATAATAAATAATTGCTTGTGCGAGTATTGTTACACATTCGGCAATATGCCATTTTCTTCGTATTTAGGTTCTTTAAAACTTAAGGTTAAACATTAACAGAATTACTGAGTAGTCACAGTGACATTGCTGTATATATACATATATACACACATACGCTGCTTGGACAAAAAGCGATATATATAGGTCCAAGCAGTAGTTAACCCTTCTTTAAAACAGCATGAAGTTTTTCTGATTGCCACGCGGCATATATATGAAGATTGTAAATGGTGGAAAAGCCTTTGCTAAAATGGTAAAAATTGACGTGACATTGTGTTAAGAATATAATTCTCATCGTTTTTTACCTATTTTGAGACAATTTTCCAACGCTCTAATTATAATGAAATTTTAAAATAAAATTGAATTAATATTTAATAGATTGTCTATGGGAGAAAAACTTTTCACAGTTTTACCAAGTAGGTTTGGTGCACAATTGCATAACTGTTGGGGTTTTAAAAATTACGCACTTTCTCACTGAATTGTCGTGAGAGCTTTATTATCAAAGGTAGGTACCAGCATTCTCAAACTCATTTCTAATTCTTCCTCGTTTGTCATGCCTTAGCTAAAGTCTATTTGAAACAAAGTTATATACATAACTGAATCGTCAAAGTGGCGTTCCATTTATACCAGGAGTTGTAAGTCGCTGAGATTTGTGCTTAGTGCCCGCGTCAGAATACTAGTTGATCCTTCTGTAAAATTAACATTTTCTCTGTAGGATACGTCATATATTTGTTTAAAGTATTCAATAATGGTTTTTCACTAGGCGATGGATTCAGTATTAATGTAAGGTCGAATGGATTCTCTCAATTTTTACCATTTTTTGTATGAAAAATTGGAGTGAAAGCTATTACAGGTTATAAATAAAGTTGTTCGTTGAATAAATAGCCATATAACTAGCTTGGCATATTCCGTTTGAACGATTGGAAGTTTATTTGCTGCTTACGGTAATAACAATATAATGCATTGCGTTGACATTTTATGAGATTTTTACTTTCATTGGTAAATATGGTAATGGTTGAATAACGTCGCAGAATATTCTATGCCAATACTATAGCAGATTTAATGTTGCATTGAAATTTATAATAAAATGTATGTTGGGAGTAAGTAGCGGCCATAAATTTGTATAAATCTATACACAAATGTGGGTAACGTCGTAATCGACTCAGTTTATATCGCAATAATAAAAAAACGTAAATCGGCATACAATAACGAATAAGTTCTACCGTTAGTTTATGACGTCTTGCACACAGAATGACGTAAAGGCAAATTTTAATAAATAAGTCATTAAACGCTGTTAATATGAAATCATTGGCTTGAAGGCGTTTCTTAACAGTTTGAAATGAACCCACGCTAGTAATGATGCAGCAGAGTATCAAACAATATTCCCTGGTGTTTGAGAATGACAAATTTAGAAACACTTTTTGCGATTATTGTAAGGTTGATTAAAACTCTTGGTAGGTCCATCGAACCGTTTTCTTATAAAATCGGGTACAGACATGTGCGAAAAAGTAAATTCGCATGGATGAACAATAAGATTTGGGCACGACTGCGAAACCTGAATTTGATGGTCTGCGAACACGTTGTCAAGGCATGAACGTATTCTAATTTTGGTTTCTTAATATATTTGAGAAAACAGTATGCTAATATACGAGAGAAATTTGAATTACATTCAATATATAATCGACTTTGTCTGTAGGTTCTGTCTTTAACACCGTGGCAAGATAGTTTCAATTAGTAGAAAGTTCTAATGTCTTCTATTTACCCGTAAGGGCAGGGTGTCCGTTTGGGTATAATACTACACGTTTTGTACCTATAGAGGTGTTCCCAACAGATTAATCAGTTGGCTTGATTGAAAAAAACGGGGCAGATTTATCATAGGTTTTAGGTCGAAAATATAAGAGGTCGTTTTCAGTGACCTTGTGGTACACTGTTGCATAACGAGAAATTTATAATATATTACAGAAACATTAGGTTTTTTTGAAAACCAAATGGTGACAGTAATATTGTGTCAAATCATATTGCAGAGATAATAATTTTCATCATTCTCTTTCATCATACATATGTGTGTACATATATTATTCCGGTAATACCAGTTGGTTTTATTATTCTCAACACATCCATTGACTAATTTTTTCCTATACAAGTTATCATTCAACGGAAACATGTGTTCTGTGTATTGAAATTTTTATGTTCACGAGAAATGTGCGTTTATAAGTGTGAACTTGACCGAGTGCAGTCGACAACTACACTGATTACGTTATCGTCCTCGTTTTGATCGTCGGTGTAACTTCAACAAGCCGTACTTGTACGTAGATAAACTTGGAGCCGTGGATGTTTGTACAGACGGTGCATGTACCTACTTGTTTACTCACTGAGAACCATACACTTACGAGCAAGTGCTTGGTTTAAATAGTTCGCCGAAAACGAGTGCACGCTTATTCCACTGAATCATTCAACCATGGCGTTAATTCATAGAAAAGAAAAAGATGTAGCCGTTTTAATAAGATTTCGCAAACAAAAAGAACTAATTCATTATCAGATTATCAGCTGCACATAAGATCCATTTGTACGGGATTTAACAATTTGTTTTGTTTCTATTGAGTTATTTTTAATCAGTCGCTTATCTCTTATTTTGTTATTCTCCCGTCACCGTTCTAGTAAAACAGACTTTAGACTCGAGTATTTACTTCACGTTGGGTTAGGTGGACAAAGTTAATCTCGAATGATCCACAAAAATATGGTCAATGAATATTAATGTTTACACGTTGTTGCTAACTCTTATGTTTATGATAATTTTAAATATTATCTACAAAAATGGAATTAATTAGTTTTGGAAGCTTGTTTTTCCCGTATCCATTGTTTTGCTTTCTGGTAAAACAATGCTATTTCTGTAAAAAATTATTTTTCGCGTTCTTGTTTAGATCAGCTACTCTTGACCTTTTTTTCGTATGACATCCTGGAAAACCCAGGTCGGATTTGCGGATAGAAAAATAATAAGACATGTACGAAAATTTACGTACTTCCAAATATAAAACACTCTGTTTTCATGTTTCACCATAACACGAATTATATTGCGTACCGTAAACAACTGTTACGAACTAAATACTAAACAATACATGTTGTAAGCTGATTAACAATTGTACGATTAATACAGAACACAACCAAAATACTCTTTCATAGAATACAAGTGAAAATACAACATATAAAGGAATTTCCCATCATTTGATCTCATGCCACAGCCCTCGCAGAAATATTCAATAACACCTGGAGTGAAATATGCTATTTTGTAAGCTATTTACTCGCCAGGAAGTTAATAAGCATGGTTTCTGTGTCTGAAAACTTACTAATACTTTACACCAGTATTCATATCAGATTTGTTGTTTCCGCTGTCCGGAAATCCTGTTCCATTTGCCCAAATACCGATTTTCTGGAACGCCCGGCGGTGGCAAAATTGTAAACTGTCTATGGTTTATCCCGAAACTACTAAATTTTTAGTTGCGGGTACTATTTCTTGCCGCGTCGATTCTCTTGGGAACATACTTTAACTGTGCTTTTATTGCCAAGCAACCCTATATGCCGCAATAACCTGGTTGTGAAGCAGTGGTGTAGATAATAGAACATGTGCAATACACCACACGTGAAGAGTACTTAGAGTGAATTTAGGACATCAAAATATGAAGAAAGTGTGTAATCGCTTGAGCCGGAAATATCCCCTTACGGAAACCGTCTCTAGTGAGACCTTTTCAAGTCTAATCATTTGTTGTTGATAACTTTCACAATAGAAATTTTATATGTTGATATTAGTTGTCTAGTATAGTTGTGTATATCTAATTAATTGAGCTAAGTGCGCTGGAGATTACACACTACTTTTTACTTTCGATACTTTTTTACATTCAGTTGTTAAGAATTTGAGCTTCCATGAGTGTTGGAACGTATTGTATTATGTAGGCCGAGCTCGGAATTCATTCAGGAATTGGAGATCTAAGAAAACTATGGATAGGTGCCTGCTACGGAGTTACAGCCCTCTTCTGAAACGTAAGAAGTACTGGAATTCTGCAGTAAAGCATTTGATTTGTTAGATTGTTTTCAGTTTTTGAATTCTACGCTGGATGTTTGACACACATCGCCCCATACTTTTAAACTTTAATATAAGGCAAAATTATATTATATTGAAAAATATTGGATTGAATTGTTGCTATAATAACTTGTGTTTTTGTTTTTTGGAGAACAAGAGTCTTAAGATCAGATCAAAAAATACATAAGATGCATAATTTCTGTTGTACTTATTCAAATAAATTGAACATATTATACCGAGTGAGTAATATATGCATATTAAACTTGAATGTTGCAATGCAGTAATAGTGATAGAAGTTTCACTTTTAACATTTTGGAACTCAAATCGTTACGATTTTTGTTTTTGATGTATTTAAAAATTTGTATTGTATTTAAGAATGTTGATTCGGTACAATAATTGGAATTTCCTGTGGAATTATCGAACGTCAAAGTTCAAGCATCTCTAAATCGTTGATCCTACTCCTGTAAATAAAATACATATTTGAAACTTTCCTAGAATTTATAATAGTACTTGAGTTTATCATCGCTTCTGTTTTTGTTTTTTACATTCTATACATATTCTTATGGCGCCACTAAATGATTACAATATTAAACTAATTGGAATTATATGGAATCTTTGTGGTTTGTAATTTACCTGATACTGCGTATGGAAAAGTTGGTTTAAATACCAGGTAGAGGCCACAGAAGCCATAAAAGCGCTATTATTCAGTTATAAAAAGGCGATACATACAAAATAACGAAAACCCGTTGGAATGTTGATGTTGAAAGCACTTATTCTAGTTAGAAAATTTTGAAAATCACCAATGTAATTGCATTTGTATTGCATTGAGAGCTTGGATCAATCGAAATTTTGCCATTTTTCATAATGGTTTATTCTGCTTTATTTTTTAGTTATTAAGAGTCTGGGCGTGCACCATATTAGTTCCTACATTACTAATATTTAAAAAAAATCCCAGCAGTTGTACCACTTGAAACGGTAATTCTACAACTGCTAACGACGTAAGAGTTCTCTAAATTTTTCGTGAGAGCATTAACGTATGTTTACCGAAACTACGGTGTGAATTAAGTACCCATCTGATTAAAGGTGCACTTAATTATTCTTTTGGTATTGTAAAACAATAAGCGGATCTTCTGTTACAATTTCCATTACGGGAAGTAAGCTCCTGTGCGAAATGGGGCCCAAACGGGGGTACCAGGGCGTCCTTATCTAAGACATGTAATGTTTCTGATTGTAGTTATTTTGTGTTTAGAAAAAAAAGGCTACTGGAATATTTTAAACGTTAGAAGTCGAAGCTCGATTATCTCAGTAAATAACTCTTGAAAAATATGTTTATTTGACTTAAGCTGTTGTTTCCAGTGAAATGTTATTTGTAGACTTTGTTATGTTGAAATGACCTTTATTTATGTCAATGGGTGCCTTCTAAACGGGGTTTTGTAGCTCAAGTTAGATTCGTAGGTGATCTGGCAGTAAAATAAGGTTGTTTGTTGGACTAGACTTACCAGCAAGGCGCTCAGAAATGTTTTCGCTTCCTACGAATCATAATTCCGTTTGAAGCGTGATTTATGGATCATTGGAATGCGTGCATCATGCGTGACAGTGTGTCATAATCTATATTTTTACATCAACTATATTAAGTGTTTATTTCATGCACTCGCATGTTTGTGGATTACCATTAAAAGTATCCCTCTGAACTGGAAAAATTCTACTTTGTAGTAAATTAAAGATGTTCCGATACATACTGATATGTTTATTTGTTATTGAGAACTTAATCATTCATTCAATCATGCGTGATTGTCAAGCTCCATTCTACATGTTTAAACTAACACCATACAGGTTGTCAATTTGAAAACGTACAATGTGTTATGTTAGGGTCGACCTTACGGGAGGCGTATAAAACCACTGAATTTCAAATTTAAATAAGGTTGCAGCGTTTCTGCATTTCATTTATGGAGTGCCTGGGTAAACAAACAGCGGATGCGATCAGAACTCACTGGCGGCGACAGGCAGCTGACATGCAACAGATAATAAAACACAGACCTACTGATCTATCAATAAATATTGGGCGGTTGTACCTACCAGGGGTCCTCCAGACCCCTACCCATGGATTAGGATACGAATGTTCATCTGCCGGTTAGCATAATTATAGAATCATTACTACAATTATGCATATCTTCATCCTCCAGAGGGAACCAGGCAATTGGGCTACGTCTACTCGGTTATTCAAAGGAGCCGCGGGGAGGGGGGCAACCCCTTAGCGCCTCCGCCGCGTAAATGTTAATGGATGCCATCCGGGCATTGATGTTACATCGCATTTTCGATGTCACCATTGCCAACTGACTACCTCCCGAATGACTGCTAGGTAAATAATGATTAACCATGCCACACACATTATTTACTCATATACCTAGTTATATTCACTACGCAACTGTTTCCAACAATAACTTACATACACCAGTCTTGTGTAATAACGATAATAGGACCCAACGCTTGTAAACCACATACAATAATAAGTGGACGCGACTGCCTCCCTGGACTTTCCCATACTGGAAACTGTTCATATCATCTTTATTCAACAGT
>JABXWE010034437.1:0-18000 GCA_014611495.1 Limonius californicus
AATCGGAGCAATACTTTCGGCTGTAGGAGCGTCACATACATACCCACCCACAGACAGACATTTTTTAAAAACCACTTTTTTGGGTTCCTAGAGACCCAAAACGGATGTTTCCGTTAAAATCTCGATTTCGAAAATTTTCATGAATTCAATACTTACCCTATACCTATAAGGTATGGGAAAGTAAAAATGGATACATAAAAAATTTTTTAATGCGATTTTCGAGTTTAGTGGGCCAAAGTCCATAAGAAAAGCATAGTGGCACCTAGTGCGCAACATTTTTAAAATTATTTGTAAACTAGTGTAATTACCCAAATGCTTTTCTTAGTACTGTAGGACATCCACATGAGGAATTTTTGGCATACAACAGTTAGTGTTGTGATTTAATAGGACATATTTTAATGCTGTTTGCATGTTGCTCATTTTAACAAAAACCACAGTAAATTCTTATTAGTTGCTTTACTTTCACTTAATGAAAAAGATGCAAAAAAAGGAGCCCTATAAAGAAAAACTTTAATTATTTTAGACAATTCTTAGGCAACTGGTCTTGGTCTTCAGTCTTCTAACTGATTTGTAGAAAATATCGTGGTTTTACTAGGGATAGGTTGTTTGATGCGCTGGTTTCCCTTTGGGTATGGTACAACCAGCAATAAAAGCACAAGGGGTACCAACAACAGAAAATGACTAACATTATGCAGAATTTGTAAAACTGCAAACTGTAATAATTTTTGTCTGAGTTGTTATAGTATTCATTTTCCAAATAAAAAATACAGGGCTTATATTTTTTATGGAAGGATGTATTTGAATTAAAAAATCAATGGCTCCATTTTCTAAATTAAACTCATTCAAAACAAGTACAAATTTATAAAAGTAAGTTATCATTGCACTAGTTGTCTTCCTTCTTTATGAAATCTCCACTCAAATGGCTTGAGTTGCTCTATAATAATACTAAATATGTATATTTTTTATGATCGAAGTTGTAACAGAAAAACAAACTTTGCCTTGGAAGAATTTGTATGACTTGGGAATGCCTGAGTACATTTTTTTTTTTTATTAGCCCGCAGTATCCCATTGTTGGGCATGGGCCTCCCCCATAAGGGGGATTGTTGATCTACTCTCCCATAGTGATCAATCCTCGTGGGAGAGAGGCGCCGCGTTAACGCAACCTTCGGGTCACCCATCCAAGTACTGACCGGAGCAACGCTGTCTTAACTCTCCTGATCGTACGTGAACGGGCAACGAATATGCGCAACCCGGGACCTGAGTACATATAAAGGTTTAATTTGATAGTCTGGGTATTTTTTCATTACAGCCAATTACTGGTAAAACTAGATTCCACTGTATATTATACTTCTTCTTTACTGTTACAATTGGGGGTTTTAAAATGTAGTCCATGACTCATATTCTTCTAACAGTAATTCATTTATTTATATAAAATTTTATTTTTCTTACTATGAATAATTTGCCTATGATACTTAAGGGTCAACTACAGCAAACTCTCGATTATCCGCGCTAATCACCGGATCAATGTGCCTGGGTAACTGAAAATTACGGATAATACTATTTTTGTTTTTTACTCAAATATGTTCCTTCGTATGTACCATACAGTATGTAAAAATACATTTGACACATTGAACTCTGAACAATAGAGTATTGTATATACATTTATAATATATTGGTATTGTACTTACAAATTCCGTTATTGACGAAAGTAAAATGCGATGGGCCTGTAGAACGTTTGCTAGAAATACTGCAGTACAAAAAAAGCAAGGCTTGGATAATCCGCACACGAATAATCGAGAGTTTGCTGTATTTTAAAGTATTTCATCTGGACCATACCTTGAAGTTGATGATAATAAAAATTTAGGACATTTGGAATTTTCATTGGTTGTGTAAAACTATAGTTAATCTTCATTTTAATTTGAAGAGTATCGAAGAGCAATACATACCCATATTCAAATAAGCAACAATTTCAAGGGAGAAAAACAACGAGTACCATAATTATATAATGAACTGAAAACAAAGTACTCACACTGAATTTAGTCTCGTGAAAGCCAAATTAGGATCACGTGTAGCTACAGCCATATTTGTAGCGTCGCCACCTGGTGACGTAGCATCTCTTTTTAATGCGGTGGCACTTCTTGCGCCATTGAGTACATTGCCATTGTAGCTCCCATTTATCAAATTTGTTAGGAGGGTGTCTTGAGAAGATGGATTTAGGAAAACTTTGTCGGAGTCTTCTGCATCGATTAAGCCTGGATCTTCATTTTCAAAATCATCATTTACTTCTAAAGAATCAATGTTTGCTGCTTCATCTGATAAGCCAGGATCTGTGAGAAGCTCATCCACAGATATAGTACTTGGTTTATTCATTTCCTGTGATACAAATTTACGTATTAGAAAGAACAAATTACTTAAAATTTTAACTACAAAATACCTACTTTCTTTTAGAAAAGTATATAATGTGCTTATGAATTAAATTATAATTTAAGTAAATTATTTTGTCTTTTAATCGTATTATTAACAATGTGTTATAAAGAAATGAAACTTCAACAATGATTTTACCAAATTTGAAGAATCGAGGATTATTTCAGGTTCAATTGTTTGCATATCATCAACTTCATTTAAAAGTGATGTAGGAGATTTCGGCTGACTTTGATGACTTGTAGATGCAGGACTTTCAACCTGTTTAACATACATACAAATGTAAAAAGCTGTTTGTCATTTTTAAATAAAAAATAACAACAAAAAAATCAGAAATTTGGCTCAGCTGGCTTAAAAAAATTTTAATATCTCGCAACAGCTATACAAAAAAGTGCAAAATACTACAATGAATTGTCAGAATCAAGAATTTCAGTACTATAGAACAGAAGCACTTTACCAGACTTACCTGATCTGTACCTGCATTAAGGGCAGTAGTCTCTGCCTTGAAATACAGAAAGACCAAATAATTAGCTCTTCATACAAATACAGTTTTACATTTAACAGTGCTGTGTGAAAAATATTTTGCAAACTAAAATTATAAAATTTAACTTTTTTCGATAATTAGTCAATTAGTCATTTGCAACGGCTAAACCATCGTAGAAATTAAAATTTTATGGATTTTCAACAAACAAATGAAACCCAGAAATTGATTTTCTGCAGTACCTGTACAGGTTCTGCTGCCTCAGCATCTTCTGCAAACAATTCGTCTGGAAGCATTTCGGCACTGTCCAATTCATGTATTGTAGGACCATCGGAAGGATTGGTCTTTTGTTTTTTGAGGGGACTTTCATTAATCATCAGAGGATAACGTCGTTTTACTCCTAAACCACCCATTCGTGTAGAAGGCTGTACAATGGTGACCAAAAATTGAATGAGCTACAAAATTAATTTGAAATTAATAAAAACTTTTTAATCAACAGTTACTGTACTACCTTATTCACGATCTGCTGCTGTTTTTGATGTTTCTGTCGTAATACTGCTAGTTCGCGCCACAAAACAGAATTTTCCTGTTTTAAGTTGTTGAGAACGCCGTCCACTTGAGCTTGACGCCCGCTCAAATACTTTACATCAGCAAGAACTTTTCCCAATTGTTCTTCACCTTCAATACCATGTACAGTTTTCTCAGAAGAAAGAACTTTTGAATTGGTGACCTGTAATATTTTGACTAGCAACAATCACGCGAAACTTAAATATAAACTATTACCTTCCGTTTAATATTTTTAAGAAGTTGTGGTTGCCCTTTATGAAAAAATGGATGAAGAAATTGATATTCGATTTTGTTACTGTCAACTGTACCGTTATCCAAATTTGATACTTTATGAAAACCATCTGAAAAACATTCAATTCAATAACATTAACTTCAACTGCCAACATCAAATATCTTATTCTAAGTTTCCCGTAACATGGATATAGTTTAAGTATTGATTTTAGGAGAAAATTTAACGGAAAGATTTTAGGGGTTCATTTTGTTTCAACGTACTTAGATTATTTAATGCTTTTCAACATTCAAATCTGACATTTTCGGATAGCATATTAAGAACAAAAGTTTACAGATATGTTCCTTTACTGCCGTAACATGAGTGAAATATAGAGCAATTAACAATTGCCTTATTCTATTATATTTTTAAAACCGTAAGGGAGAATCCATATGATACGGTTTGAATAAAATTGATGTTTATCTTTTTTTAATAAATACTATGGATTAATTGCAATACAGTAATAACACAATCATGTTCCAAAGTAAAGTGCGTGGTTATTTCATATCCAATGGTTTTTTTGGCCAAATTTCGAGCTTCAAAATTAAGGCTGGTATAGAATAACTAACAAAAATTGAATGATCCATCCTAGGTATCAGAAGAGTAGAAAGAGTCAGGGTGTCCGAAATGAGGAGAAGAACAGGAATGGAGGATGCAGTCTCAAGAGCGAGAATGCTAAAATGTAACTTGGCAGACTGAGAGAAGATCCATGGACAACATGAAGTACAAGATGGAAAACACAAGGAAGAGCAAAAAGAGGGTGTCCAGTAGCCGGACGACATTGGAAAGGAAGCGGGAGCAGAATGGTGGCACAAAACTCACGAGAAAACTTGGGAGACTTGAAGGGGAAAGGTCTCAGAACTGGGATGCGTCAGGCTGATAATAATAATAAAATATAATAACTGACAACCCTCTCTGTACGATCTGTGAAAAGGAAGACTAAACGCCCTCTACACTGGTTAAGTCACTGTGAAGGGGGCTTCAGGACTCGCAGGATAAGGTATTTTGGAGAACCTCATCTAGAATCTGAAATGTTCACTCAAATATTGAGCTTCTTTGAAATACCAGGTCTGACTTAAATTTGAAGTTGTTAATAGCTTGAGGATTAGAAATATAATTTCTTAATATTTATTGAAAACACATTAATTGTAAAAATGGCACAAGTTTTTATCATTTTTATACGAAAACGAGTCTTAAGGATTTTCATTAAACTTTATGCTGTAGTAAAAGCATAAAAGATCTATAATTTTGTTTTTTACATATTACTAACGTTCTACTCACTTTGAAAATTTCAAGTGTCAAAACTGGTCAATTTGAGTGCATTAACTTCTACATATATGTAGAATATAATATAAAAAATATAGATTTCCATTAAAAAATCAGAAATTAGTATCAGTTCTGGATGAACCAGATGCGATGCAAGTTCACTATAGGTATATTCATATCCAGCTATGTAATGTAGTATGTAAATTGCTATAGCGTAGTCAAAATTAAACACGTTGCCTGCTTATCGCTATTTTTACAATAAACCCCTGTAAGGACTATTATTGAAAGCATGGGAAAGTCCAAGTTCACTTTCTTTTATGTAATAAGTTATGAAGTATGTGAAGGAATCTAATGTCAAATCTTCTGTTTATTATAAATTTATTTGAAATGTTTGAATACTCATTTCAAATTAGATAAACAAATGTTATATTAGAAATTGAAAATAAGCAGCAAACCTTTCCTGCATAGATTTATAATAAACACTAAATTAATTAGACTACAAAATTGAAGAGGATTGAAATTTTTTATATTCCTCTTCTATCACTAACCAATTCGGTATTTAGTTAGCTTAACAGGAAGTTAACCTTTATGTGACTGGGAAATAAAACACCGCCTAATGACGGGAATAGTACTGGGTACTAGCTAGTTACGGTATCTCTCTCTTTCTGGTAATCAAACTGTTTTGCATGCACTCTAGATTTCAAATAAACTTCTGCAACATACTATAGGCAAATATTTATGTATTTGGTTGTATTTACAAACATGTTAGGACTTGATTGTGACCTATGCGAGCAATCCTAACTCGCCAGGTACGTTCTTCGTTTATTCTATTGAGACATCTCAGAGTTGATGCATCGTAAAGTAAAGTCTTAGTATAATTTAGTGCATTTGTGTTGCTTAGAAAAAAAATATGACAGATAATATCGCTATATCACGTAAGCCAATGTGGCAAGGGAAAGTAAAACTTTTATAAAATTGTTATTTTCACTAAGAAAGTCTTCAAAAATATACTAAAAATTAATTACAAATATAAAATAAAAAATATAATAATAATAATTATAATAAAAAATAATAATATCGATTTCAAGTTAACTGTTGCAACGAACATTCTATACCTAAACCTGCGTGATTTGTGCAATAATATAACATATTACCGTGAGTTCAAAAAGTAATTACATAATGGTTGGCCATGGAATAATAAAATAATGTCTAATGCAAGCTTTATATACCAATTGACGTTTAGGCACAGCCTTTCGAGCGCCATCTAGTGCAAGCGCCAGTACCTAACCGGCAGTGTTATGTTAGGTTATGTTGCATGGTAAATGTAAATAAATCAAAATTTTTGAAGAAATGCGTTCTATTTTTTCAATTTAGACGATAACAGTAACAACTAAATTACTACACTATGAAACAAATCATAACAAGTAGGTAATCATTAAAATTGTAAATTATAATTTTTTTATTTCACAGGTACAGAAAAATAAACATATAAAACTAAAAAAGCTGTTCAAAATGACTACCGTTTTCCTGCAGACACAAATTTACTCGTTTTTCATACTATTAAAAGTATTTATAAGAATTTAATGAGTTATATTGGCACACTGTTCCGTAATTCTGTTTTGCAGTTCCTCGATATTGTTAATAGGGGTCTTGTATACATTATTTTTCAGATAAGGGAATATAAAGTAATCTAAAATAGTCAAGCCTGGTGATCTAGGTGGAAATTCTGGATTTGAACGTGAACTAATTATTCGATCGTCAAGAAGGTAATTGAGGGTCTCTTGAGTGGTGTGAGCCGTCGGGCCATCCTGTTAGAAGTAGCCTTGTTGAAGCTCATCCTCACGAAGCTGATTAATAAATTCACGTACAATATTCCGGTATCTCTGAGCAGTAACAGTTTCGTGGAAAAATATGGGTCCGATAATACGTCTTCGAGACACAGCAGTCCAAACACCAACTTGTAAAGGGTGAAGTGGAGATTCGCGAAAAGTATGGGGATTTGCAGCACTCCATAACCTAATATATTTTGAGTTTATATACGCCGAGAGGGTGAACCAGGCCTCGTCAAAAAAAAAACGTTAAATTTAGCAATTCGTCGTTGTTCATTAAATTTTGTTGAAACCACTGACAATACAAAATTCTCCTATTGTGATCTGCTGATAGCAACTCATGTAAAGCAAGAATTTTGCATGGGAACACATTAAATCTTTTTTGACAATAGTATGGCAAGTTCCTAATGATAAACCAGTCTCTTGCGAAAGTGTACGTATTGATGTAGTGGGTTGCTCGTTCAAACGTTGACGAACATCATCAACTGTATTTTGAGTACGAACTCTTGGCCTTCCAACTCTATCTCTGTGAGTAATGCTCCCTGTATCTCGGATTACATCAACACATCTTCTAAGTTCGCTGTAAAAATCTCCTTCAAAGACAGCAATATCTGGAAATTGTTGCCGAAATTCCTCTAAACATGGCACCGCACTGTAAATCCATTTGCCGTTCTCTCGAACACCATTTCGAAAATATGATTCAATCATAAGTGTTTTGTGTCATATTGTAAAAACCATTATAATTGTAACTTAATTGAATTTTCAATATAAGCTTATGACAATAACAACAGTGATGACAGTTAATGAATTTTAAAGCTTACTGTTGGCATTACTTTTATTTTCCATGGCCAACCCTTATGTAATTACTTTTTGAACTCACAGTAGTTTATATTTATTATTTTCTGTTTGTTGGTTTCAATCAAAAACTTTTACATATTAGTACTGAACTTATTGTTGGATTGTCCTTTTCAATAAAAAACTTCTATATATATATATATATATATTTTTCCTATTTTTGTATTAGTACCTGGGTACTATTTCCGTCACTAGAAGGTGTAAAGCTTTTAGATATTTTTTCCGTAAAAACCAGAGAAAAAATAAACTGAAATATGCAAAAATCTATTAAAAAAGATAGGTATATTCCGAGATGTCACGGCGATGCGTGCTCCAAAAATAATAAACAAAAAAAGTATCAGAGTTTAGAAATGGAATTAGTACTATTTCAGTCACATAAAGGTTAACAAAAATTGGTAGTTTTAGATTATTACATTCACTATTGCAAAATATTTATAAAATACAACTGTTATTGGGGTGATTCAACAATTATCATACCCAGATACATGACAAACATACAATAAAAAATTTAAAATATACAATCACTGCACATGGTAATACATATACTTTAATCGAGCATGTGGCAGCAGTGTTGTGTCTAGTGAATCATATATTACGAATGTTATTCTGTAATATGGAAAGCCTTTCATGAATATTTCTAAACAATGTTTTTCAAGCAGTATGTTTTGAAGGTCATAATATAATATTTAAAAATTTATAATTTGTATAAATTAAGCAATTTGACCAAGACTCCCGATTTCAATATCTTAATAATTTATTTGAAATAATGATTTTATATATTAGAGGACTTGAGTAAACAGTTATTCACCCCAAAATGCTATGAATTGTGCTACGTATTACTTCATCACGTAGGGTATTATAAATTTCAAGACACTGTGGAAGCAGTGAATCATCTTTCTAGTGCAAGATTAATTTTGAGTTAATTCTGCAGTAGTGCAGTTTCAATTAGTAGCAGATATTTTATATTAACAGTATATAGTAGTTACAGTTCACTTACGTATATGCTTACATTCTTAAAGGTCACCCAAGGCATTGCTTTAATTATACATTTTTAAAATTATAATTACAATACTTACACATGTTAAGCTGGCGGACAAAGCTGCTCATGTTATTGTGTTTATAATACGCTGGTAGCAGCGTATACCAAAATTCTACTTCATTTCGTATAATGAAACTACTGCCGTCCTACGAAATATACGAAGATTACTTATACTGTAACAACACGTGTTGGAAGTTTACCTTAAATTATTATTAATTAATATTAGCAACATATTACACGAAAGGTAGTAACAAATAATGTAAGTGTCTATGCAACTGTTTGTAAATAATTTCATCATACATGTTATTACACTTTAAAAATAAGTCTGTTTACCTTGCTCCATGAAATCAAGTTGTCTGTTTTTGGATCATCTACCATTTTCCATAATTTACTCAAAAATGCAGGAATGCCCAATGAATTGTCAAGAGGCTGCATCGTTGCAAATAATTATAATGCAAGCAAATATTTAACACGCCTTTTAAGGTATTTTTTATCGTTTACGCGCAGTGACAGACACTGCTTAATTATTTATCACATTCTATGAACGCCATATTGAGTAGACTTATCGAAACCAAGTAGTGGCTCCCGTACCTTCATCGGTGATACAGATTGAAAATTGTCAAGGTTGAATGTGGTGCAATACACGTTCATTACAATATTTTTAATAAGGTTACAAGAAGTTTTTAAATTAAAAAAATAGTAAATATTTTCTTCAACTATAACTGTATGCACGACTACATCCTAAATGTGCGAATTAGGTGACTATTACGTTATTTTAAACGGAACATTAATATTTAATGGCCGGCGCTAGCGAATGTGTCACCCCGTGCAGAAACAGTTTGGATCCCCCCTTCCCCAATATAAATTATAGACGTTTACAATAGAAACAAAAAACAATGTCCTTAAACAGAATACACATGCCAGTTTCTTTTAAATGTTTCCTCATTACACAACTGGCTTTATAGTAATTCACGGAAAATCTAGGACCTAAAGAATTTTTGGATAATTTATTACCTAATTACCTAGTTTTAGGGTGGCCCTTCTTCATGACAGATGTTATAAAATCATCATTTATTGAAAGCGGTCACGTTCCCCATAAATCTCTACAGGTGTTTCACAAATTAGAAAATGCACTGCCACATCACTGTCTGTGCCAGATACTTCAATTTCAATGTTTAGGTAATTTTGAAGCACTATTAGAAGATTCTATACGTTTCGCTGACTTGCTAATTTTTAAAAATTTCTTAACTAACCCCTTTGTTTTTTAGTTCGATTTCTCGAACAGCGTATCTTTTACGATACTGAGGTTCCTCGTTCCTTAAAGATTTATGTAGTAAAGTAGGAATGATATTATATAATAATAAATTATAGAACAGAGTGTGAAACTGCACTTGCCAGTTGTAATCCGATAGTTAGTTTAGAAAAATCTCTCATATTGGCTAACCAACCAAAATAAACCACAAAAAGATCTAATTCTGCTCAGTAGACAAATAACATGAACAAGTATTTTGTTGTTATTGAATGTAAAAACTTCTTGAGACTTCATTAACATCTGTTTCTATTTTCAATACCTTCCAAACAACTATTCCCTATGTTTTTATAACAATAGTTCTACAGGGATGTTTTACTTTCTGAACTAGTCCCGTATTTTATTTTATAATTTCACATAGTGTTCAAATAAAAAATTGCATAAGGCTTCTGTAATTCAGTTCAATGCATGTCGGTTCCATTTTCAAAAAGTAAAATAGTAATAAGCTTTTTGTTAACCTCCCAGCTACAATCTAAAAATATATTCGGTAGGTTAAAGTTACTGCGCATTAACTACAATTTTTGTTAACGTCACGATAGGTGTACATGAGACACTATTTTCAAAATTGAGCACTTCTTTTAAACAGTAGGATCTAAAAGATAATTTGACCTTCAATACAGTATAAAATTAGACAAAATATGTCAAGTAATCTACCCAAGGAATTAATACATTAACATAATTAGCACATTTTACGTATTCAGGCAGGAGTTAACGGTTCATCACATTTAATGCGGCGCCCAAATGCTATTTCGATTTTGGTCAGGCTATCAATCGTTTCGTTATTGAAAAAAATGTTTGGAATTTGCGTTTGAATGATAAAATAGAAAATATTTTTTCTATATAAAATAATGATAGCAGTATTACTAAGCGAATAAGCTAATAATTATTGTAATTAGAGCTGTCATAACATAAACAGAAGCGGTCTAATTTCAAGCTTGTTTTAACAAAAAAACAATACAGCGATAAGGAAAGTACTTCAAATTCATTAAATTGCGATGGTGACCGTGGACAACGTTGCAACGAAATTGTGCTCGATTGTTGTTTCGGAAAATTCAGAAGGTAATTATTAAACTTGTGCCTATCACACCCACGCATGTTTTGTTTATATTTTGAGAAAATGTAAATAATATTATCGTTACGCATTTACTCATTTCGTTTACAAATGTTTATAAAAATAATATCATTCAAGATATTGATCCGGCATAGCCGATGGCGCGTGCGTCATCTTTTTCCCGCGTGTCAGTCTACCTGTTCTACATCTTCCGTCTTTTTTTAATAAATACAAACTGTATATCTTTAGCTTTAAGCGCGCATTTACGTGTACGAAATTCTTTCACAAGCCCCCGGTTATTAAATAATAATTTGAAAGTAAACAATATGTTTATGCTGTTACGAGATCTGAACGAAGAACGCATTTACCGCACTTTCCTGGACGTGCGTGGTTTCGGAATGTATAAAAAGCCAGCGGTTATCAATGATAGAATACAGTGCGTTGTAAAATTTACAAGAATAAGAATATACTATTTTCGCTTTCATATTTTTCGCCACGAACATATGTTCTTGGCTACATCAATATTATGAAAAATACGTATTAGAATTAATATCTTTTAATTTCCTTGCAGAATGTATTTAAAAATATTGAAAATTTATAATTATAAAAATATAAATAAAAAATAGCAGCATTGTCTCAAGTAATTAATCAATATTTATTCAGTTTCATTGTGTTGCTTACACTTATTATCAGGATTGCAAAGAATAAAGTATATAAGTCACTCGCCCCATGTGTTTTAAAATGTATTGTTAAAACAGTAATTTCATATTTCATATGTGAACTATTATTTTAAATAACAGTAAATAAAATTGGTAAACCCCTTAACCACTATGATATTTAGAACACGTAAATACGTATTTCGACAACTGAGCTGCCATCTTCAGTAGGAACTTGAACTAACTAAAGTAACCTGGCTGAGGAATACCTCTGGAAATAAGTTCTACATCAAGTCAACAATTGAAGTCCAATGAGTAATGAAATACAAAGAGTAGTTAGCCTCTACCGTATTCGTTAATTTGCTCCGAGATGCACCGAATATTGTCACTAATCGGTCTTGTGAATCCTTTAATAAGGAGATTTGAAATTTGAAATATAGAAAACCTCCAGTAGAGGAAATTATTGCTGCTACTTCGATTATCCAACGAAACACTTCATGAGAAAAGCTTGCAAAACACAAATATCGAATAATTTGAAAATTCATTGATTCAGGAAACCAGAATCTGTTAACAGAGACCATAGACTTACTAAAAGATTTAGAAATAAAAACTGTTTTTATCTGAAAGCTGGCAAAGGTAATAGAGTCGATATTTTGAACAAAAAAGATTATTTTGTGAGAGTGGATGTTGCTCAATAACGGTCCTTACAGACAGTTAACCAAAAATCCCTTGAGAAGTATGATCAGCAAAACAAAAAAAAACTGAAATGTTGCTTATTACACCAGTAGTCAGATACAAACTTATACATTCTAATCCTGGAATGCCTAAATTATGCTGTCTTCCTAAGATACGCAAACTAGGTAAGTCGATGAGACCCATTGCTTCGGGTATTAACTCACCGATTAATTTGCTTTCGAAATGGTTAACTAAAGAATTTAGAAATTGCCCTACTTAACAATTCAGTTTTTCGGTAGAGAATTCATTGAAATTCATCAACAAAATTAAAACTAGACCTACTTGAAGGGGAAATTCTAGTTGCTTTCGATGTAAGTGCCTTGGTTCATGGTGTTCTGATTCCACAAACCATGACATACCTGCAGGAATTTCTCACAGCAAACAATTTAGACCCTGAGCAAATAGAGGCTAACTACTCTCTGTATGTCCCAAAAGTGTTTTCAAATAGAGGGCAACTTCTACGAACAGCATGAGGGTACTGCAATGGGTAATAGCCTATCTCAATTCGTTGCAAATCTTGTTATGAGTAATTTCGAAATTGCAGTTAAAAATACTTCCCTAGGGTATGGATCAGGTATGTGGATGATATTTTTGTCGTTATCGATACTACTACAAATAACATCGATGATTTCGTTAACCAACTATTTCCAAATTTCAGTCAATAAAATTCAATTTTGAATTAGAAGACAAAGGACAGTTACTGTTTCTTGACGTATTAGCTATTAGAAATAACTGTAACGGATTAGAATTTGAGGTGTAAAGGAAAGAAACCAATGTAAACAAATTTATAACCAATGACTCAAATCATCCCTTTCAACATCCTCTAACGGAGGAGCCTTTGTTTATTATTAACATTGGACTTCAATTGTTGACTTGACGTAGGGTTTATCTTCAGAGGTATTCCACAGCCAAGTTACTTCAGTTAGTTCAAGTTTCTACTGAAGATGGCAGCGTAGTAGCGAAATACGTATTGAGGTGTTTATTTAAATGTTGTGGTGGTGAGGAGTTTTCTAAGTTTATTTACTTAAACTACCGTCTCCAATCAATCCTAATAAGTAACAGTAAACTTATCAGGAATTACCTACCGTACCTGATAAAATTAATCTTCTACATAACATCAGGCTGTCTCTATTTTTAGATATTAAAATGAAATTTCATATACATAAGCTGCTATTATCCTAGCATTTAACAGGCAGTATAATTCCACTATGATGATGATGAAACGATATTACCGAAAATAACTGCATCGTCAATAGTGCAACAGGAGGAAATATTTTTTTTTAGTAATTAAAGTGCCAAATTTTTGTGTCCTTACCCCTTCATCAAATTGGTAGATGGAGTTATATTGATTACCTATATATGTTTTGATTTTTTTTTTGATATCCTTATATATAAGTAATTAAAGTACCAAATTGTGATACATTTACCCCTATGCCAGATTGGTAGATAGGGTTTTATATATATATATAAAGGGTGTATCAGAAATAGGTACAAATATTTAAACCAGTAATGGATTGGCTCAAGTAGAATTCAATGGTACTATTCATTTTTCAAAAACCATTAAGTTTATTTTTTTGAATTAAAAGATAAAATAAAATTTTGTTTGAGAACTGCTGATGATACATAGAAAATGCATTTAAGCTGTAGAAGGTTATTACCTAATTGTAAAGTAAATTCAAACTGGCAAACACGTAAAAACTTGTCTGGCTTGTGATAAACTACGGAATTGGGAGGGGTTAAGGTTTAATTGAAGCAGTTGGACATTTTTGTAATTAGAAGGCATTTAAGAATTTCATTTACCTCTAAATTAAATTTTTGCCTTTTCACTTTATCATGGGCTATAAAAATTATAAACAAGTGCTGCCTCATGCAAAAAAAAACTCTAAATGCATAAAGTATTTAAAAAAGTACTAATTTATTTCAGATACCCATCATTTATTTAAATCAATTTTAACATAACTTAAAAAAACATAAAAAACAGTTTACCTCAAAAGTGAAAAGTGGATCACAATAAATGTCCAAAATGACGACCACTACTGAGAACACAAGCTTCTGCACGTCGAAGCATTGAATTACGTATCCTTGCGAAAACGGTAGGATCTTACCGAATCCTATCGGCTGCGTCTTCAATGTGTACCCTTAATTCCCCAGCTGTGTTCACTGGCGTAGAATAAACTAACCGTTTCATGTAGTCCTACAAAAAGAAATCACAACTATTTAAATCTGGCTAACGAGCTGGCTATGGAACTGGCCCATTTCGTTCAATCCACCTTTCAGAATAGTTATTATTTAACCATTCTCTTACATCCCTAGCATAATGAGGCGGAGCACCATCAAGCAAAATCCACATGTTACGTCGTGTCTCTAAAGATACGTTTTCAAGCAATTCTGGTAGGACTTCGTTGAGAAAGTGTAAATACAAAGCTCCATTTAAACAAGCAGGCAAAATGTATGGCCCAATAAGGTGATCACCTACAATGTCTGCCCATACATTTAGGGAAAACCGTTGTTGGAAATTGTGTTTCACTATTTCGTGTGGATTCTCATCTGACCAAATGTGGGTATTATGAACATTAAACACCCCTTCTTGCGCAAATCCTGCCTCATCAGTAGATAACAAACTAAACAAGAAATTTGGTTGGTTGTTACACTTTTGAAGAAGTCATTCACAAATATCGTGCCTACGTACATAATCCGCTGGTTGCAAACCTTGAACGCGTTGAACGTGGTAAGGGTGTAGTCCCTGATCCCGCAAAATTCGCCAAACAGTAGAATGGGAAACGCCAGTTTGTAACGCAAGTCTTTTAGTGCTAACACTCGGGCTTTCCTCCACTAATTCCAAGACATGCTGTTCTACATTAAAAACCCTTTCTGCTCTTGGACGACCGCGATGATGGTTTTGTGGTTGATTGATACATGTGGTTCTGTGAACCCAAATGGATTGTCCCCAACGGTAACGACTCGGCAAGAAAAAAGGAAATAAGTGGACGCGACTGCCTCCCTGGACTTTCCCATACTGGAAACTGTTCATATCATCTTTATTTCAAATTATATATATATATATATATATATATATATATATATATATATATATATATAAATAATAATTATATATATCAAATTAAGTATTAAATACAAAATTTTGATAAATAATTTATAACTTGTTGTTGTAATACCGGTTAAAGAAATGAATGTAGGGCGACAGTATGGCAATGGTTCTGAACCAACCGGGCTGTCCGTACCGCTAGGCCGTCGCGCGGTCTAACTAGTACCAATCGCTATTGCTACCGAGGTAAAATTTTCTAAGTCCCTGGAAATTATATTTTGTAGGGCATAAAAAATCGATTTTTTTATTTTCGCGGAAAAAGATTCTTTGACGCAAACAAATAACAACCGTTAGAATAAAAAAAATATATTTTCTAAAAAAGAGGAGGGAGGGGCCGGTGCGCTTACATATATCCACGAGTGTAATATTTCATATTCATATGCTCCATTACGTACTGAGCGATTCAGTGAAAACCCCAGCTTCCTATCTTTTTTCGTTTATTAATTAAAGGAGTTTGAAGTTTCAAACTTCCAAGCTTCGTAGAGGGCGCCACAGGAAAATTACGGAGTTCTTCAAAAACATATCGATAGCCCCTTGCGAGGTCTATCGACATATGAAATTTAAAAAAAATTCCTTGGAGCAGTTTTTGAGAAATAATTTTTTGAAAATTTCCAAAATTTTGAAAATTCGTAATTTAGGCCCCTTATAATTTTTCAAAAAAACTTTTTATATCACCTCATTTTACCCTTCATATACTATTCAGAAAATAAAAATCATTTGAATCGATTCATCCGTTTTCGAGTAATTGGGCGTTAAACTCAAAATTTTCAAAAAATCATAGCGCCCTACATTTTAAAGCTAGCGAGTTCGGCAAAAAACTAACAGATTTTTCTTATGACCCTCTATCGTTATCCGCGATAAAAGTTTCAAAATTGTAATCACGAAAAAAGTGATACCAAAAAAACATGCGTAACTTCCGCTTCCGGTTTCGGATTTTTTGAAAAGCTTATTTTTTCGATGAATTTTCGATACACCCCCGCATTCCAAAGCGCATCAAAATCGGAGCAATACTTTCGGCTGTAGAAGCGTCACATACGTACGTACATACGTACATACGTACCCACCCACAGACAGACATTTTTTAAAAACCACTTTTTTGGGTTCCTAGAGACCCAAAACGGATATATCCGTTAAAATCTCGATTTCGAAAATTTTCATGATTTCAATACTTACCCTATACCTATAAGGTATGGGAAAGTAAAAACGATTAAAAAAGAAAAATGTCATAAGAATGAGTACCTGGAACATAAGATCCTGGAATGCACATGATCAAGAAGTTACCACAGAAATAAAAGAAAGAAATATAGATATATGTTGCATAACAGAAACAATAAGTGGACGCGACTGCCTCCCTGGACTTTCCCATACTGGAAACTGTTCATATCATCTTTATTCAACAGTAGAGTTATTTTCCTCAAAACGGTTGTTCAAGTGCTATCCTAAAACCTTGCCTCGTAACGAACAGACTTACAAGGTTTGTAAGAATTCCCGCCAAATATCTGCGGTGCCCCTTAATTTCCTTTTAATATGCAACCAGACATACTTCATTCTCTACTATATACGTCGCGCGGTCTAACTAGTACCGATCGCTGTTGCTACCGAGGTAAAATTTTCTAAGTCCCTGGAAATTATATTTTGTAGGGCATAAAAAATCCATTTTTTTATTTTCGCGGAAAAAGATTCTTTGACGCAAACAAATAACAACCGTTAGAATAAAAAAAAATATTTTTCTAAAAAAGAGGGGGGAGGGGGCCGGGCGTTTACATATATCCACGAGTGTAATATTTCTTTGCATATTCATATGCTCCATTACGTACTGAGCGATTCAGTGAAAACCCCAGCTTCCTATCTTTTTTCGTTTATTAATTAAAGGAGTTTGAAGTTTCAAACTTCCAAGCTTCGTAGAGGGCGCCACAGGAAAATTACGGAGTTCTGCAAAAAACATATCGATAGCCCCTTGCGAGGTCTATCGACATATGAAATTTAAAAAAATTCCTTGGAGCAGTTTTTGAGAAATAATTTTTTGAAAATTTCCAAAATTTTGAAAATTCGTAATTTAGGCCCCTTATAATTTTTCAAAAAGCTTTTTATATCACCTCATTTTACCCTTCATATACTATTCAGAAAATAAAAATCATTTGAATCGATTCATCCGTTTTCGAGTAATTGGGCGTTAAACTCAAAATCTTCAAAAAATCATAGCGCCCTTCAGTTTAAAGCTAGCTAGTTCGGCAAAAAACTAACAGATTTGTCTTATGACCCTCTATCGTTATCCGCGATAAAAGTTTCAAAATTGTAATCACGAAAAAAGTGATACCAAAAAAACATGCGTAACTTCCGCTTCCGGTTTCGGATTTTTTTGAAAAGCTTATTTTTTCGATGATTTTTCGATACACCCCCGCATTCCAAAGCGCATC
>JABXWE010034438.1:0-11803 GCA_014611495.1 Limonius californicus
TTAGAATTTTGTTCTAAAATATAGAATCGTTTGTCAGTTTAGAATCAAGAAGTTTCAAATTCCAGCGGAGTTAGAAATTCGAATTCGAGAAATTGAAATTCGTAATTATGTATTAAATTCCAGGAATAGAAAAATTCGAGAAAGCATAAAAAAAGTCATTCCTCAAATATCTAAACCTTAGAGAGATAGATTTTTTTAACTTTGCTTAATTATATTTTGGATATAGTTTACGTATAGGTATTAGTTACGACCAAATGTCGTTCATCCAGTATTAATAAAAGAAAGTTAATCTTTAGATTGTTTCATCTCCTTCCCTGAAATAAAAATATGAATTTACAGCAGAGTGCGTAAAAGGAAAGTTTCTTCCCTTTCCGTTTGCCTGCAAGTGAGGATGAACGAGCCAAAGCCTACTTTGTAAATTATGTCATCCTTTCAGCGTTCACATATCCTACTCGCTTAAATAATACTCAGCAAGATTACTCGTAAGAACTTACGCAAGGTAAACGAATCGTGCGTTCGCGTCTCCGTAGGTGCTACAAACAAATCCCTTTGTCTCAGAAATAAAGCAACTTAGTGTGAGGAAATAGATATAAGCTTTTAATTAACAGATAGCGGATGGGATGTACGAAAACAGAGACGATCTTCGCGTCTGAGGTCTGTGTCATAAGGTTTAATCCTCCGGGAGGATCTTGGCTGAAAGCTGAGTTATTCGTTCCTGTCAAGGAAACATATAAGGATTGAGATTGCTTCGACAGCTAATTTGAGAATTACACCAAGTCAATTCAGTGTAGAGGTTGCATATGTGTATAATCCTCAAACGTTGGCTTCATTACAGCCAGTATGAGAGGAATACGAAGCAATTCTGTGTGGTTCAAGGCGTCTCATAAATTTAACTCTGCAGTTCTAATCTGATGTGTTTTAACTTTAACACTATTAATGGCCCAACATTGGGCTGTTGAATGTATACAATTATTATTGTTAATGGGTCAATAAAAGCTTTTTTATAATTCTCACGTTTAAACTTTACACAGAAGAGTTTCCTTTTAAATTAAATTAGGGAGTAATTCGGTGTACTTGTACAGCTTGAACTTATCTCTCTGCAAGCAGACAATTTCGAGACTAAAATAATAAAAAATGGGCTCCAAGAGCAAAAAAGCTAACAGTTTACCTTCGGCTACTTTTACAGGAATCTTTACAGAGATCACAAAGCATATATCAAAAATTAATGTTAAAGTTAAATATACACGAACTTTAATTGATTAAACATTTTGTAAATATTATTAAACTACAAAGATCAAATTAACTGCTAAAATACCAAAGTGGAACAAAGTAGTTATTTATAAAATAACACACACAAAATAGTGTATAGACATTCGTCTTACTAAATGATCTCGATGACAACAAGCTCAAAAGTTATAATATTTACAAGTACGAAAATGAACCATTCCCAGAAACAATATACGTAGTTTACCTGAAGCAGGTTCGGTTCATCATGGATGGAAGGAATGTAGGTATATATGGAGTCGTCCTAAGCTACCCTAAGTAACATATTTCAAGTCCTGCTAGTAGTAGTATATTTGGGAGAGGAGGGCTGAGATACCTACTAAGTAGGCCTTTATTGGCCCTTCCTATCAACACCTGGTTTCCCCCTAATCATCGCCACTCTCTTGTTTATCTTCCTCATCCTCCGTCTTTCCTGCCAAACTTTCCCGACCTTCTGATAAATATCAGAATGTCTGTCCAAGCAAGGAAGTTCAACGCGGTGTTGTAAAGCGTCCCTGCACCGAAGATTTGGTGTCTAAGTCGCATAGATGCTTTGCATTCTCCTGAAAAGCAGAAGGCGGTTTCCTCGTGGCTTCCGCATGACGGATCCTCCTAGTCACCTAATAGGTTTAAGCGTTTTCGAAATCTCTAGTGCCCTGTAACGACTCCTATCAATAGATTTAGTTAATAAACTTTGGAAATCCCCTTACCACCGCAATATTTAGAACACCTAAATAAGTATTTCGGCAACTACGCTGCCATTTACACTTGAACTAATTAAAGTAACTTGGCGGAGATATACCTCTGGAGATAAGTTCTTCACCAAGTTAACAGTTATCCAATGCTAATAATCTAATAAACAAAGGCTTAAATACCAAATCCTCGCTAGGGTTCGTTACACCTAACCGGTTAAGCAATTATTTTCATCAAATAAATTAAATCTCTGTTACAAATTGACAGAATTATCTGAATCTAAAAGTCCCCGTTATTTTTGAAAATATGCATGTTCTCATAGCAATTCAATTCGTTTTTTGAAGAGACATCCACATACCTGATACATACCCTGGGGAAGTATTTTGCATTATTTTTAACAACAATTTCGAAATTGTTCATAAAAAGATTTTGAATGAATAGAGATAGGCTATTGCCCATTGCAGTACCCTTATGATATTCGTAGAAGTTGGCGTCTGTTTGAAAGCAGTTTTGGGACATAAAGGGAGTAGTTAGCCTAACGTATTCATCAATTTGCCCTGGGTGTAAATTGTTTGCTGTGAGAAATTCCTGCATGTATGGCATGGTTTTTGGAATCGGTACACTAGAAAACAACAACAACAACGAAAGAAACTAGAATTTCGCCTTGAAATAGCTCTAGAGTTCTAATTTTGCTGATGAATTCCAACGAATTCTTTACTGAAAAACTGAATTGTTGAATAGGCAAATTCGTAAATTCTTTAGTTAACCATTTCGAAAGCAAACAACTCGATGATTTAATATTCGAAACAATGGATCTGATCCACTACCTGTATTTTAGGAAGACAGTATAGTTTAGGCATTACAGGATTAGAATGTATAAGTTTATATCTGAGCGCTGGTGTAATAAGTCTGTGGCAACTTTTCAAAGTTTCTTTTATGTTGCTGATCATACTCCTTAAGGGAATTTTGGTCTGTAAGGGCCATTATTAAGCATAAAATCTACTCTCTCAAAGTAATCTTTTTGTCCGACATAACGACTCTGCTACCCTAGTTAGCTTTGAGATAAAAAAATTTTATTATGAGTCCTTTAATAAGTTGATGGTCTCTGTTAACAGATTCTGGTTCCCTGAATGAATGCATTTAAAAATTATTCGAAATCTGCATTTGGATGCTTTTCTCATGTTCTCACTGTTTTGTTGGTCCATCGAAGTTGCTGATGGCACTTTCAATTCCAACAATAATTTCCTTTATTGGAGGTTTTCTGTATTCCAAATTAAATTTCAATCTAAGAAGAGTCAATTCGTCCTTAATAGAAGATTGACAAGGTTCATTAGTGACACTATTTGGTGCATCTTGCGGTGTTTTTAATGTTAAATTTGGCCCCTCAAATACGCAATTTTTTACTGTGCGTTCGACATTTGTTGAAATTTATGTGAATTAACACGAAAACAACAAACGTCTCTAATAAGTGCTCCATGATTGGAATTGGTTTAATATTAATGAATTTAGGAAAAACACCGTAATGTTTACAATCTCTCAAAAATATTATATCTGCAGATATATTCATAACTTTAGAAATTAAACTATGATGTTCTAAATATCGTGGTGGTAAGGGCATTTACAAAGTTTATTTACTTAAACTTTCTTCTCCAATCAATCCTAACAGATATACAGTCCGTCGGCTTCTCCTTAGTAGCTAGACCAATTTCGAATTCTTGGCTTGGCAAGGTTGTCTACCTTCTCATTGCTAGGGACCCCACACTGCTCCGGTACGCTAGGTTTGCTTCCCTCAGCCACACAGCTTTCCTAAAACATCTCCGAATTCCTGGACGAGGGCAGACCTCGTCCTCGGCATGTAAAGAGCCTTAAGGACTGCTTTACTGTCGGAACAGATGTAGATCACCCATTCCGCTTCTAGTCCAACTTCTTCCTTTTTTGCCATCGTCAGGAAGGCATAAACTTCGGCTTGAAAAAACGAGGTGCTTACAATTGCGCAATTATGCAAAATTTCTAGTCGGAAAAGTTTGCATACTTTCCTGCTGTTTTCCAATCAACGGCGTGCATAACGAAGTTGTATTTATTGACAACATTTTAATAGAGTGACCTAAGATTATTTTATTGCACCACTCCAGACGCCACAAACAGATTCTTCGTTAACTCGGAGGCTACTTTCTTAGATACTCCCGCATCATTCGATTTACAATCGTTTTCTAGTCTTTAATGGAATTAAAAATTGAGTGCAGGTAGCTTAGATTAGTTACTAGCAAGGATTTGTAAAGGGTTGATTAGCCCAGTTAGACTCCATGTTCTTCTGTGTGCTCCCGATCTTTTCATAGTAAATCTATACCCTCCACGAGTTACAGGATGTTCCTTACGAGTGTTCCCCCGAATAGTTGCTGTTTCTTACGGTGAAGTGCTGGACAGTCAAAGATTATGTGTGAGGCTGTTTCCTCCTATTCTTCACATACTTTACAACGTGTGACAACTCTGTATGGGTCGATTTTATGTAGGTGTTTTCGCAGCTGGCAGTGCCCTACTATACGTTCTACTAGCTGTCTAATCTGTGTTTGTCTTAGGCGGACGTCAGTTGTGAGTCTGCAACAAGACCTTCTAATTGCTTTTTTCCCCAGTTTTTGTGCCTGTACTGACTCCCAGCGAGAAATGTGTGCAATGGTTCACATTTTTACTGCTGTTCGGATACTTTGTTTGGATATACTGAATGCAGGTTTAGATTTATAAGGGATGGATGCACCGGTTTGAACGAGGGAATCTGCAGGTAGCCTAACAATGAAGATAATTCAAACAAAAAATTATTATCCAGCTTATTCTAGATTTGTAGGTAATTAACACTGTGCGAATATAAAATCAGTATTTGAACCCGAACTAATTGATTAAGCGTAAACTCTGAATTATTTGACACTTGGGTGTTTCGAATCACGTTTCCAAGCGGTTAAGCGACCAGAATTCATTTCTTTTTTCGCAATAAGTGTGATAAAGAACAGTATATAGACTGTTCAGGCAGGTACAGGCACTTGAAAGGAACGGTATAATACCTTTTCGCACATTAGACAGATGTATAAATTGTCGTTTGCAGAAGAAAATAAATCTTCTTTAATAAATACGAAGCATGATACAGCAGAGTACAAGTAACATGCAAATTGTTCTCACAACCAACAATCAAAAAATGATGAAAGAATGTAACTGCCAAGGAAGGTTTGGAATTAATGTAAGGATTGGCGTACTGCAAATCCAAATGATAGGCCTGTTTTTCATGGTTAGTTAACGGCGGAAACATATTTACAATTTTTGTAAATTGAGATTAAAGCTTACGCAGACGAATTGCGACAAATATATACTCAATAAAATGGCACTCAACCATATAACGTTAGACTAGTTGAAAATTACATATGAGACAGGTTTGGTAGATAAATCATTATAACAAATAGTCTTGTTAGATAGATCATATAGCTGTCTGAAATATTGTGTGTACTTTACACTTCCGGTAAATGTAAAAGATTTGAATATAAAATACAGTTGGGAGTTATTACAGCTGTTATACTAAAATGGGCCTTGAACATTTTTTACAGAAGCACAGAAATGTAGAGAAACTAATTCTTTCAACAATTACTGTCATTACACGTAGGTACCTTCTTTTTTTAGTTCATTCATTACTACCATTCCCCCTCCCCGGAACCGCTTTCGCATTACTTCAGGGGCGTGCGGGCGTCCCTTACACACTAACAATTCATGCAACATGCACCCTAAACTTAAACTAAGTGAAATACAGTCGCCTCAGCCGAGGTTTGAACACACGGCCGATCAGCCGCATTTCACTGTGACCTCGGCTGACAGCGCGCATTCGCACTAGCCCACCGAGGTCCCATACAAGTACCTTTTTGTTTCTCATTCTTGCTTTCGCATTAGTTTAGGGGGTGCGGGCGTCCCTTACCCATTAAACATTCATGCAACATGCACCCTAAACTTAACTAAGCGAAATGCGGTCGCCCCATTCAAGAATTGAAACCTCGACCGATCGCACCGAATTTCGCGTGACCTCGAGTGGCAGTGCGTTTCCCGCACTACTTCACCGAGGCCCCAATATACAAGTACCCCATATTTGTTCATTCAAATTTAACTTTATGCTGCAATTATACGGATATTCTGACTTTACGGCAGACATTTATTTTAAAACAGAACCAAATATAGTTTTCGTAGTTGCCTTGGTAATGCAGGGTGTTCCACGCCTTGAGATTACTACTTCGTGTACGTAATCTTTAGACCAAATATCGGTAAAAATTCTATAAGTTATGCCCTAAAGTAAACCGTTTTCAAAATACAGAGTGTACCATTATTTATTTATTACGTAACGAAGTTTCCGGGAAGCAACCGTTGAAAATTTGATAATTAAATGTTAGGTCGCTTGAGTTCCGAAAAGAGGCGTCTGCGGCAGTGCAAATGGAGTTCTAAATTGTTTCCCCCCACGCACTCATCATCGCGTTTAAACACACTCCGGAGAAATGCGTAGAGAAAGGGAAGCTTATATATACAGGATCCTCGCACAAAATTGTTTAATTATGAGTCGAACGCTTCAACTAGAAGGTCCGCCGAGAATAGAATTACCAGTCCGTCAGAGAAGCAATCAAACCGAGGTTGAGCCGTCAAAATATTTTCAGTCCGTGAGAATATTCCAGTCCGTTGGAGAATTCCCTAAAATTCGTGTACCTGTACGGTGTCGCAAATATTCATTTTTGTGGAAAACTTCGTCGTTGGGGTTACCTTGATTGATATCCAGCAGGTTGTGCCAACTAGTGTCAATCAGGTTAACAGATCAGAGAAATAAGAGATTAGAGGTCTTATAAGCCGGTCAGGCCAGGCTAATTTGACCTTTGATTTTCCTATTTTCCCGTAATTGGGAATTTCCGAACTAATTTAACAATACAGTATAGTCAGTCAGGCCAGATTGTGCGTATTTAAAAAAAAGGCATTAACAATTTCAAATACTCACCGTACCGTAATGTTTTATTGTTACAATATCCTACGAAACATTTAAATTCATTCACCTGCGAAATTACGATTACCAGAACATTTCTCAGCAGCTGGATTTAACAAAACGTTCGTTAACCCAGCCAGGACACGCGTGCCAGGTGACGAGTAATCCAATAACTTTGTGACCACTGAAAAGGTTCAGATAAATAATTTTCGAAATACATTCTGTTACACATATTTAACCTAACTGCCAGGTGGCAACATATATATATATATATATATATATATATATATATATATAATTTGTTTATGTAAAGACATAGCACACATGCTGCGTGCAGCCCATAGCTGGAAAGCAACCTCCGCTGGCCAGTGACCCGACTTCCTCAGTTCGTCCAGTGGCGTACCGTCCAGGATTTTGAATATATTATTATTTTCTTCATAACACCAGAATCACACATATTTTGCTTTTAATTGTAACATTTAAATAGAATAAATCCTGTTATACTCATTACAGTCTCTCCGCATGTTATTACGAACTTCTGGCTTTGAGCTAAAACCAGGCAACCGTCCACCACGTGGGCGGACCGTTACAATTAATTAATTACAATTTCAGAAAAGTCAATATTTATTCTCATTTTAGTTTAATTAACCATAAAGATTGTTTAAAATGGCCACCGTTGCTCTCGAGACACATTCTGGCTCTTCTTAAGAGAGATCTGGTTGCCCTATGTAACATATCATTGTTATTCCAAATCAGTTCTGTTCTTTCTGTTCATTAATCAATTCCTTGTAAATGTCCCTCATCCTTGAATAAAATTCTATTACGTAGGTTTCGATTTTGAATGATCCAGCGGCAAAACTCCATACGATTGGCGAAATCTGTAGGTAAGAGGGCTTAAACAGGACAACATACTGCAAGAAATGGATAATAATCACAGCACCTCTGTTCGCTGTGTATTTGGAGAAAATAATGTACCACGAATGCGAGTTTTGAGAACATTAAAGCGTCATGGTTTATATCCATTTCATATCCAGCCTGTTCAAGCCCTCTTACGTACTTCGTTAGTCGTATGGAATTTTGTCGCTGGATCATTCAAAATCGAAACCTCCGTAATAGAATTTTATACACGGATGAAGCAACATTTACAAGGAATGGATTAATGAACAAAAAGAACAGCCGCTCTTGGGATATCAAGAATCCACACGAAATCACAGGGTTAAATTATCAACAGAGATTTTCAGTGAACACCTGGTGTGGAATTATTGTTAATATGCTCATTGGTCCATTCGTTTTGAGAACCATTTAACCACCGACAGATATTTAAATTTTCTAGAAGATCCATTGGGAGGATTGGTAGAAGATGTACTTGTGCCGATCAGACACGATATGTGGTACCAGCACGATGGTGACCTTGCGCACTTGTGTGTGTTGACGTGTAATTGGTAGAGGAGAACAGCATCCCTGGCCTCCAAGATCTCCGGAGTTAACTTGTTTAGAATATTAAATGTGGGACCATATAAAAAATATGGTAGACCAAACACTATCAGAGACTGTTGAAGATCTTAGGAGAAGCATTTTTGAGACACCAGAACTAATTTGGAATAACAATGATATGTTATGTAGGGCAACCGGATCTCTCTTAAGAAGAGCCAGAATGTATCTGGAGAGCAACGGTGGTCATTTTGAACAGACTTTATAGTGAATGTAAACTAAATTAAAAATAAATATTGGCTTTCCTGAAATTATAATTATTTAATAAATAATAATTTAACGCTCTGTATTTTGAAAACGGTTTATTTCTGGGCATACTTTATTAGATTTTTTAACTATATTTGGTTTAAATATTACGGATACGAAGTAATGACCTCGCGTCGTGGGACACCCTGTATAAGACAATTTTTAATTAGAACAACGTAAATTAAAGGCGTTTGAAGTAGACAATGCGGAACCGCTCCGTTCTGTTGGAAATAATCCGCTCGTAAATTGCAATCATGCAGTTCATTAATAAATGGTTGCATAATCTCTTCTCGATATCTGTCAGCATCAAAATTGCCACAAAACTAGTACAATTGAGCGTTTTGCACCTACAGTTGCCCAAACTACAACTATTTTTAGAATACAGAGATTTTCAACACGAATTGAGGCTTTCGGCGAACTTAATCTTGAAGATGTTTCAAAGATAAATTAATTATAATACGTTGTTTATGAAACCGAACTTTATCACTAAAAACAATTTTTCGAAATGCTTTTCGATTGTGACAGAACGCAATAGGAAACCGCTGATAAAATTGTAGCCTTGCAGCACTATCGCCTGGTAATAATTCACGAACTTAATATATATATATATATATATATATATATATACGCATTTTACACAAGATATTATCATAATATAGGTTTATTTGTTGCGGCAGACGGCGAATAGTAGTGTGTAACTCACTATCCATTATTTCTATCACTTCTGCAACAACTTCATCTGTACCTTTTGGGGTACGGGTGGCGTATAAAAGTAACATTTGGAATCCCTCTTCGAGATTATTTTTAACCGACTGCAAACAGAAACTGACTCAAGAGTAACAGCATGTGCAAAATGAAAAATTTCCCAAGTAATATGACAGATGACGCAACAGTTCAGAATAAACAAGGCTTTAGTGTACATCTCGAAATAAGTACAGTAAACCGTGGCCAACTTGAAATTGCTTTATTTTTTAACACCTTTATTTAATTTTAATATATTTTAGATTGTCTACGTAATTATGCAGGGCGATTCAGAATGTACGGAAGGTAGTTAGAGCTGACTAAAATAAAGTTTTTGTCTTTATGAACTTATAAACAAAAACCAATAATAAGAAAGTTACAGTAAGTTAAAATTTTTATAAATTAACACACACTGTTGATAATAAGGAGAAAAAATGAAAGGTAACATTACTGTTTTCTCGTTTCCATGGAAACATAGTTCTTGTAAAACTTTACTGCTGTTCCTTTAATTATGCAAAAAGCACCTAAATTCTTTAGCTACTCTATAAACAATAGGCATACCTATGTATTTCTCGTTACTGTAATTATCAATTTTATCAAAGTAATGACTTAAAAAATGTTTTAGTGTTGACGTTTAAATGTATTGACATTTAACTAAATTTCTTATGTTTCCTTCTGTTTTCAAGTTTTATTAAATAATCAGCAGCTCTAAATAAGTGGATACCAAATTTTGAGCAATACAAGACAATTTTGAATAACCATTTTTTTAATATTTTAAAATTTTTCTCAATTTTTTAACTAAGTGCTTGTTGAATTAACTGTCGCACTTATTCCCAATTTGAATTTCAAACGTAAGGTACTAAAATAGTTTCTAAGAAATGCCCATTAATTGATTTAACTTTAACGTGCCGCAACTTCCTTATTATTAGGTTTTGGTCAGAAGTTCATAAAGAAAAAAAGAATAAATAACTTGGTCATCTCTAGATACCCTTTCAGTCTCCTCCGTACGTTATGAATCAGCCTGTATATTATACCGAATACAGTAGCAGTAGCTATTTTTGTGGTAATTAATTGTTATAGTATTTATAGCTGGTATAATTAGTATTGTGGGAGACATCTTAGCTTAGTAAGTACCTTTGCGAATTCCGTTCCTGGAAACCGCACAATCTTTTGGAAGTCTTTAGGTCGTAGTGCTGTCAAACGATTCCAAGTCTAGAATCGGAATCGGTTCTTTAGCTTTAAGAATCCGTTCTACAGCGTCGTTAAAACAAATTCTCGATACATCAAAACAGCTTAAGCAATTTTGTATTTGTCACTAACATAAATAAAAAATAAATTAAAAAGTGTTGATTATACTTTTCAGATGCTACTAGCAAAAATGTAATACATATATTTACATTAGAAGAATCTAAAATCGTAAAATAAATACCGACTATAGGTTCGAAGACTTTCATAATTCTGAAATTGGAAGACTAATCGCACTTCTCCTATCAATTTATTTTTAAATTCTAAATATGTGAACTTGGAAACTATTTATAATCCTGGAATCGCAAACCATTCTTAAGACAAACGATTCTTGATTTTAGAATTTGGGAAACTATTCTAGATTCTAGAACCGAAAAACGATTTTAGATTCTAGAATCGAGAATTGAAATCCGATTCTAGAATCTAGAATCGAAATCCGATTCTAGAATCGATAATCGATTCTTGTGGAATCGATTCTTTTCAAAATCGAGAATCGATTCTTCAAAATTTCCTATTCTTGACAGCACTATTAGGCCGCCTCGGCATTAAAGTAGTACTTAGGGGTACGATCCTGGGGTAATAATAGGCAGCTGAAGCGCAGTGCTCGCTACGCTATCGTTGTACCGTACCGTGTATTGTCGATTGGCCTTTATAAGCAGCAGCTGTACTTGCTACTATCCTGTTACCTGATTAAACTGTAACGGAAGAATAGTATTAATACCTTCCATACAAGCAAACACCAACACAACAAGCATATGAAGATTATAAGATAACCAGAAACCAGGTGAACAACAGTATAAGAAAAATGAAACGGGACTACTAGGAAACATTTTCAAGTAACATGGAATAGTACATTCTGTAAGGAGGTTGGAATGGAAATTCGATGCGAGTGGAATATCCCGAACGCGAGCCGAAGGCGAGCGTGAAGAACCACGAGCATAGAATTTCCACTCCAACCGAGTAGCAGACTATACTTTCTCCACGACCACAAGATATGAAATAAATACAATGTTTAACATTTGTAAACACACACAAATATTTACAAAGAAATTGCAAAATTATGACGTCTCAAGTCAATTGTTAGTCATGTATTCCTAGACTAACTGTTTTTTTTTTTTTATTATACTGTTCCTA
>JABXWE010034439.1:0-10920 GCA_014611495.1 Limonius californicus
TTGGTTTTAATAAATTATTGTAAGCTGCATTCGTGTATTATAAAATATATTTAAGCAACTAAAACGTCAATACTTGAAGAATCGAGTTTCCCCCAAAGAAGGAAAGCAATGACAAAACGTTTTGCGTGTTTAATTGCGATTCTAAAAGCAAAAGGTGCCTTAACCTAGCTTTTCATTATTTTCCAAAAGCAGGAGCGAGAAATGTTGCAGTAGTGAACATATTTGGCCTAACTGAAATAATTGACCTCAGGATCTTTTAACCATTCGGGATAGAATCATTCAGACTTTCATTAAGTTGAAAAATAACTCGTCGTATGTTGTTTTAAGCCTATTGTTTGGTGGTTCATCTTCACAAACGTGTAAACCCATATTTTATACTATGTTGAATGTTCTGTACATAGTACTTAGTCGTACAATTTATTTTCCTAGTCGTGATGAAATTTTAGCAAATCTACCTACATGTTTCAGTATGTTTAAAAATGTTAGAGGCGTTATTGATTGTACAGAATTTTTTTTACAATGTTCTAATTGTCTGTGTTGTCGAATTGGAACTTACTCGCATTATAAATAATATAATATAATATAAATAATAATTATAAATAAATTATTGTCACTCATAATTACGGCCAAAATCGAACAAGAACAAAAAATACACAAATTCACTAAATCACTACACCGGGCAACGATTTATTTACAACCTGCTGGCGAGTGAGACTGTGTTTCACCTAAAACAGCTGATTGTGTGCGCGCGGGAAAAGTTAATTTGAATCGCCTATTGGCCAGTCGACACTTCTGTAGTCAGTATGTTGAATAAAAACAATTTATAATAGAATCTTTTTTTCACAAGCAGTAAAGATTAAATAAATTTGTAGATATTCGCCACAAAACTGCATTCAACTTGCCGAATTTTTAACTACCTTCGCTAACGAAACATTTCGGAGAAATTTTAAACCGACCTGTGCAGTTGTTTCGTAGGACAGACAGCTATAAGAAAGAGAAGTGTAGTGGACAGCCATTGAAAGGTTAAGGGAAACCGGAAAACGATCGATGATACCAGAGAATAATGGGAAATGATCATGGATTCCCATTTATAATAATTTTATGACAACACATTCATCTTTTTAGCACATAGTGTTATAACATTATACTTTAAATTTGACATTTACATCAAATCAGCTAAACACAAAATATTAAAATGTGTTGAAGAATGTGGGGTTTGTTACAGTAAAATATTATATTTTATATTCGTTTTTATTACATCCTTACCTGCATTTTTTGAACACCGTCATGCGAAAGTTGGGTTGTACAATACTTACTTAATCACGGTTAATGAATTAAATATGAGAATATGTCAACGGTAGTATATTCTTAAGGTTAAAATTGAAGTTAACAATTAAATATTAGACAAAAAGCATTGGTATTTTAAAAACAATGAACATGAGAATAACATTTAGTTAAGCATATAAATTAAAGTTGAGAATCTAATTTTCTTAATTTTAATAGTTGTACAAGAAATATATTTTAAAGCAGTAATTTTTCATGTAAATGATTTACTTAACTGTATTTTAAACACCTTGCCGCCGGTTTACAACTGTATCAAACTGCATGTCTGTATGTAAAAATAGTTCATTTACACAATCATACAGTGTTGCCAGTTCTATCCATATTTAATTAAACCAACAGATTTTGTTTTTATATGGTGTGTGAGATTTCAATAGCAGCAGCTGCATTACATTTTATACTTATATTTAATTAATCATTCTTTTACGAATTTAATGGAAAGCAAAAAATGAAACAAATCAATACAAAAACGTTAGGAAACAATTCTATAGAAAACATGACACTACAAATAGTTCCTATTCTAATTAGAACGCGCCAGCGATTGCACTGCCACGTTGTGTACCTTCAAGAAACTAATTTAATGGGTATAAGAATAGCGGAATCGTGTGAATTTTCTATTAATTTAAATTTTCCAAAATATAAAAAAGTATTGCGACCTTGGAAAGTACCTATTAGAACTGATATAGTCGTCACAACAAACATCTTGATGTAACATCCTGTAAAGGATAATTTTCTTATTTCGTAAGCATATATTTCGCACAATTCGACGTTTGCAAATACAAGGCAACAATAGCACGCTCTTTTCTGCCACTTAAAATAACGTGGTCGGAGTTTACAGTTTAGCACCAATTCTCCTATTTTACCTGTCGAATGACTACACCAATGTAAACCGAAGAATTTCAGTCAAACTTACTGACATTTTTAATAGCAAAGTAAGCAGGTTCACCTTATATATGTAAATACCTACCAGCAATGATCTTTATTCTGTTTACGCCGGCCATTTATAAATTCAATTGCGACATCTATATTCACTGCGTTTCCCAATAGTTACAAATCTGCCCTGCGTTCAGACCACGGTTTTTCGTGCGTTTCACAATTTGAAGCACCAACGTTGTAGTGTCTTCGAAGACATTTTTTTTATAGGCATGTAATTTATTTATTATTCGGGCGAAAACTGGAGTGGTCAACCGCCGCTATTTTTTGAGCGGGGGGACACAGCACTTTTGCCACCTGGTTTGGAAGCCACTTAGAATTTTTATAATCTTTGAAGCCACTGATAGAGACAATGAAAATTTACCGCTCTGTTGGGGATTACTTTAGTGCATTAAAATAAGCTAATATTAGCGTTTTCTATTACCACCGTAGCTACGTATGCAGCACCCTTCTCCTTTATTTAACTAGTAGATGGCATATCCACGATTGAAATAAAGATATAAATAAGAAGCTAACGCGTACATCCCCAGTGTCAAGATTTGTCTAATTTTCTTATAGTCGGAACAACTCCGTTACTAATTTTTTTAACGAATATTTAAATACACGTATTGTCTTTTACATTGGCTTCAGCTCGCTTTCCAGCATTAAGGAAGAGAGCCCTAAACCCCAGAATAAACAGGCAGAAGAATATAATGGTTTGCCATTCTGAAAAGATACATTTAATTTTTAAATGCGAGGTTTAGGATACTCTTAAGTCCGGCAACGTTGCAAAAACGTTGCTTATTATAACGGTTATTGTTGATTCTAACCTGTAGGTAGCGGTTTGATTTAGTTTGATTTTAAAATATGCTTTTAATAGTTTGTTAACTATTTAATAAAAAGTGTTTTGAAATCGTGCAATCTAATGGTGTTTTGAACGTGTAAAATATTTCACACTACTCATACTCGTATTTTAAGTTAGTAACATGAAAATACGTCGTGCATGTGTATCTTAAATTCCTGAAGTAATTACGTATTGTTGATTTTAAAACCATGGAAAAATCTCAAATAAAATCGTGTTGTGTTATTCTGGAGCCCCTCACTCCAAAGCAACAAACTGGTTTAAGTGCGGAGCTTCGACACGCAATTGATACAAGAAATGTATTAACAACACGAACCAAGAAGAAGATACTATCGGATTTAGACGAAATCAATGAGATAAGCGTTGAAAGCGAACGTAAGAACCATAGGACCGAAGCAGTGAAAGAAATTTTGACTAGTGAGATTTCATATTTAAATCAACTCGAGATAATTAAAGAATACTTCATGAAACCCATTCAGGAAAGAGCCATTTTAACATCGGACGAAATCCAAACACTGTTTGGCAGCATCAGAACGATTTACAATGTTAACAGTGAATTGCTGCGTGAGTTGAGGAAGGATCCAGAAAACATTGCGCAAGCATTTTCAAAACTGGCCCCATTTTTTAAACTGTATTCGGTTTACGCATATGACTATAAGAAGGCCTTGAGTATTTTACAGGTAATAATGTTGTGAGTTTCAAAATGGTTACTAAATGTTAAAGTTTGTTTACAGAATGCTCCGTTAAACAATTTAGAATTCTGCAAGTTTTTGGACCTTCAAGAAAGCAGGCCTGAAGTTCAAAAGAAGTTGTCTGCTTTGTTGATTACTCCAATACAGCGAGTGCCACGTTATAGGCTCTTGCTAAAGCAAGTTTTAGATTACACTTCTCCAAGACATCCTTCGTACTCATTAATAATTGGTAAGATTTACATTGTACAGCTGTCTATTATAACAGGTACATTACAGGGGTCTCTGTTAAGGTAAGAGATAGAAGGTTGGTTAAATGTCACAAAAGCAGGCTACATAGGGGTGTACTTTCAACCTATTTTAGGTTGTCCAGGGGACCGCGGTAGAGTAATGGCTGCAGCGCTTGGCTTGGAGTTATTCTACCAAAGTCGCTTGGGTTCGAATCCCGAGCACTGCACTTTCCCAGGGTGTTTGTGGTGTCTGGGGCATGGGGTTTTTCAAGGGTGGGGCATGTTAGACCTGTGAATAGCACGAAATGTGCTGAGCCGGGGTAAGCTGGGTGGGATAGGAATCTTAGAGTTGCGTTTGGCAACTCCAAGATTCTTTAAAAAAAAAAAAGTTGTCCAAAATATGCAAAGTATACTAGATAAAAATGAAAAACTACAATTGATGAATATATTTGAAATTAAATAGGTACGTTATTTAATAATAGAAATATAAAAATAATCAAAGGAAAAAGGTTTAGATACTAATTTGTATTTATATTTTGAAGGTGTAATTTGTTTCGTTTGAAAGATATAGTACAACATTTTTAAAATAATAATAATTTTAGCCTATTAGATCTCATTTTGGCAAATGCCTCCCCCTCTTCTCTCCATTTTTGATTTCTTTTTTTCTCACCATTGTTTCCCTGTCTTGTATAATATATTCAGCCCATTTTCTTCGTGGTCATCCCTTGATGTCCATTGTGTTTGTCCAACGCGAAATTAATATCAGGTTTTTTTAAATAAATAAATAGCTGATTTTTTCTCTTTACAATCATTTATACTTGCTCTACTTAGTTTTGAAAAGACATATTTTCTGGTAAATGAAGTATAAAACAACTTGCAGTTGTTTTGGTATTACATTTAAATAGTATGTTGCATATTTGTTATTAGAAAATGCAAATCTCTAATGATGAAAAAGTTTATTGTACAGTGTTTGTTTTTGTGGTTGTTAAAAGTAGTTTTATAGAATAGTTCTTAAAATATGTACATTGGTGATTATATAGGGTTCCCAGCAGAAAATATTGGTAATTTAATTACGATTTTTTTAAAATTATTTTATAATAAACATGCACCAATGGAAGAATCGGAAGATGACGATAAAATGAATGCTATGAACTGTTTGATGACACAGTAGACAAGATCTCCAGTGAAAGCGTGCATAAACAAACAAATAAAAATGGCTAGAAATGAGTGGCAGTTATTATGGAAATGGTAATTAAAAGCACCATATTAAAACGAAAAACTATACACAAAACAGCAAGGCTTAGCTTAGACATGAAAAAAAATCAGATAGATGACATGGAAATACAAAAGATACATGTATCTATGAAAAAAGTAAGAATGTATAGAGGTGCAGATATAAGTATGGTATGGTATAAGACCATCTTCTGATAGTAGCAAAATAAGACACAATCACAAATACCAATAAATCAAAATTTAAAAGAGACAGATGGAATGTAGAAACATTGAATGAGGATGAAACAAAACAAACATTAAAGATATATAAATAGTATGGTATTTAGAACAACAAAATTAAGTAAACAATCTAGAAGAAGAACGGAAACTACTACAACACATAATAACAAAATATTCCCAGCAACTAGGAAACGAGCGATAGAGGAAAGGAAAAAGATATGAACAGAAATGCTGAAAATAGGAACCTTGGAACTAAGAAAAATATAGACTAGCAAGCAATAAAGCGCAGGAACTGTGTAGAGAATAGAAGAGAAAGGCACCAAAGAAAGAGTTTGAAGAAATAGAAGAGGCGTACAAAAACAAAAATGTAAAAGCTTCCTACAAATTTATTTAAGATGAAAAGGAAGGCTTCCAATACCAGACCACAAGCCTTATAAATGAAAGAGCAGACTTCTGTTTGAATGAAAAAGAAATAGTAGAAATATCGCCCAGCCACTTCTCAACGATATTCAATGAAGAAGAACTAAATGAAACGAAGAGAAGCAAACTCAGTACAAGAACCAACTTATGAAGAATTTATGGAGATAGTAAAGAAACTGAAGAACAATAAGAGTCTTGGCACAGATAGAATACAGTGAGAACTTATCAAAAACAAGAAGATGAATGCAAAATTGGTAGATAGCAGACTGGATTCTGAAGTGGGAAATCGGCGATAGACCAGATTTTTACCTTAAAACAAATTTCAGAAAAATGCAGTAAGAAGATATCTTTAAACATGCCCACTCCATCCACTTTCGACAGGTGTATGATAAAATAAAAAGAACAGAATCATGTAATGCTTTGGAAATTTGAAAATTATAGAAGAATTAAAAACCTTAGTTCATATGAACTTAAAAGAAAGATCATCATCAGCATCAAGGGTTAAACCTTTTGGTTTGTTCCGGTCTCACAGATTAGAGCTGGTCTCTCCAGCGTTTTTTAGGCCGTCCAACGTTTCTTTTTTCACATGTGGGCTGGTAATGGAGTAGTTGTTTCGGTATGCGGGAGTTGTCCATTCTATTGAGATGATCATGCCAATTGGTTCTGTACTGGTTTATTTTTTCGTTTAGATTAAAGATATTTAATTCTTATCTAATATCCTCATTACATTTATGGTCATTCTATTCTTCTTGCTTGGCTTTTAGTAATCGTCCAATTTTCGCATCCGTATAGTAAAACGGGAACGGCCATTACTTTATAAAACGAAAAACTAAAAGAAAGAACAAATATGGTTAAATTCAAAGGGCAGCAATCTCGAAAATTCTGGTGTAATACTGGTCTAAAACAGGGAGACCCACTATCGACAACAATTTTTAATATTGTTTTAGAAAATATACTGAGGAAAAGCAACATATGAATCGAAAACAACATTATAAAATGTTTGATGGTACCAAATTCTAGCGTACCGGATATCCTAATATTACCATCAAGAACTGAAGAACTTAAAAGTACAGCTAGAAAACTAGAAAGCAGGGTTACTAATCAATATAGCATGATCTTTGGAAGCAGAAAACCAGAAGAAACAGCCTGACTGTTAATGCAATAAATAAAAATAAAAAGTGAACCAAGTAAGTGATGTCTGAAGAATCCTAACCATGGGCTCATGATGTATGGGAGCCAAAAACAACCTAAAGGGTGTTCCAATAAGACGGATCGATGTTAATAGTAAATAAAACAATGTTATTTGTTAAAAAAAATTTTATTTCTTTATTGAATTGTTATTTGGTACATGGCAATTATGTGTGAAAGATAATATCACCCAAATGTTCGCCAAGGCTTTGGCGGCACACCTCCACTCGATGGTCAAAATTTTTGATGGCATTTCTGCATAATTGCTCTTCGATCTCACCAGTATGCCTTATTATCTCATCCTTCAGCTGTTGAATTGTTGTTGGCTTGTTGGCATAGACCTTACTCTTTAGATAACCCCAAAGCAAGAAGTTCAAAGGCGTCAAATCGCACGATCTTGGTGGTAATTGACTTTGCTGTTTCGAGAGATGATGCGACCTGGGAACGTCTCATTCAATAAAACCATTGTTGCACTGGCTGTGTGGCATGTGGCGCCGTCCTGTTGAAACCACAAATCGTCAACATCCATAGCATCCAATTCAGGCCATAAAAAGTTGGTTATCATGGCACGGTAACACTCACCATTCACCGTAACAGAATTCCCGGCATCATTTTCGAAGAAAAACGGTCCAATGATTCCGCCAGCAAAAAATGCACACCAAAGTGTAACCTTTTGTGGATGCACGGCTTTTCAACAATCGTCCTTGAATTTTCATCAGCCCAAATGCGGCAATTCTGCTTATTAACGAAGCCACTGAGATGAAAATGGGCTTCATCACTGAAGATGATTTTTTGTTAAAACTCCTCATCAATTTGGCTTTGCTCGTGCACCCAATCGGCGAACGTACAACGCTTCAAATGGTCAGCAGGCTTCAGATGTTGTGTCAATTGAAGTTTGAAAGTGTGTAGAGACAAATCTTTCTTCAAAATTTGATGTAACGTGGTTGCGGATGCGCGCGATGACGAATAGAGGTGGCTGGCCTCTCGACCACATTCTCGCGCACTACAGCAATGTTTTCAGCTAAACGGCGTACACGAGCACGCAATGGTGTTTTCACATCTGCCACCGACCCAGTTTGTTTGAATTTTTGAACAATTTTTCCAACTGCACTCTCGGTTGGTCGATTATGCTTACCAAAAAATCGCTAAGTGCGCGAAATGCATTTTTGTTTGAACGCCCATTTTTGTAATAGGCTTCAATAACTTTAATACGTTGTTCGATTGTTAATCTTTCCATAGTTAAAATTGCCAAAGACTGGACTTGTTTGACGATTGAGCCTCATTCACGTTTAACATCGATCCGTCTTATTGGAACACCCTTTTACTAAAAAACAAAAAGGTACAAAGGACCGTGAAGCTGAGATTATACAAAACAGTTATTGGACCAATTGCGATTTCCTATGTGAAATTAGAAACCTGGGAAAGGAAGATTCTTCGAAATATAGAATAGAAGAAGACGAGGTATGGAAAAGAATTTGGCATTAAAGAAAATATACAAAGAGCTACGATTAGCAACAGTTGTCAGTCAGAACAGATTATAGTGGTCAGGGCATATAAGAAGAATGAGTACAGATGAACTGGTTAGAAAAATACAGGATATGGTGGCAGAAGGAAGAAATAGAAAAGGCAGACAAAAAGGTCTGATGGGGCAATGTGCAAGTAGATATCCAGAAATTTGGGCTAACAGCCTAGAAAGAATCCACAGAAAAAAAAAAACAGGAAATTATGGAAAAATACAATATAAGCCAGATGCCTATAGTCCTGTTTAATATATACACGGTGTCCTGAATGTAAAGAGACACAGCTTAACTACAGCTTGTTGAGATCAAATGGGACCGATTAAGCCAAACATACCTTGGTACAAAAGTGCTTCCTTAAGAAGTTATGAGGCCTTAAAGAAGAAAAATTATTTTTAACATTGGGTATATTGCAGAAACAAAATGGCGGAACCATCTGAAAATTGGTACACATCCACTTCAGGGGAAGCCGAACATTCTTAACATTACTGCATATTCTAAAGTAAGCTGTCGGCAGATTTGATTAATATTCTGCATTGGGAACCCTGTGTAATCACCAATGTACTTATTTTAAGAACTGAGCGATATTGATTAAAAACACTTTTATTAACTCTCTAGTTGATGGGTGGTTTGAAAATCACACCGTTTGACGGGTTGTGTCTCTTAGACCTTAACTTTAACACCTTTTTTTTGTTTATAATACACTGATGTGTTTAATGTTTTGGGATTGTGCGTTATTCTGGTCGATCATACACCTGGAAAAATAAAAATATTTACTAAAAGATGATGGACTTAAATTTATTATTTATTAAAAGAAACGTTACATTTTTAACAGTGTTGTCAAAAAACCGTAATTTAAAAAATCAGGAAACAGTGTAGCAAAATACTGGGCTTAAGTGTAATGTAGAATAATGTATTAATAAGAAAAAAGCATAAATATTGTATAAGTAATTAGGATACATAAAATATTGGTTTGTTAACGTGACTATTATTATTATTTATTTTGCTCTAGAGGCCATGAAGGCCTAGGGCAGTATACACATTTTTACCTAATTACATAATTATTTCTACATGACATTTCTTAAGTATTTATTTGTAATTTCTTTCCATTCCCTTCTATTTGTCGCTTTTAACCTCCAGTTTGTAACTCCAATAGCATTTAGGTCCTCTTGCTTCTGTTCCAACCATCTCTTTCGTGATCTTCCCTTTCTTCTTTTCCTATTGGCTTTCTATACAAGACCATCTTGGGCATTCTCTCCCCTTGTAGTCTTTGCACGTGTCCTAACCACCTAATTCTTTGTGATTTACTGTATATAGATATTCTAGGTTCCTTATATAATTCTTGTATTTCCTTATTTGTCTTTCATTTCCAAACTTCTTCTGCTCTCGTCCCACCATAAATGGATCTCAAAACCTTCCTCTCCCATCTATCCAATAGGTCTCTTTCCGATTGTTTCAAGGCCCAGGTCTCCCATGCGTATGTTACTGTTGGTCGCAGAACTGTCCTGTATATCCTTGTTTTAGTATTTCTGGACACCAATTTGGATTTCAGTAGTGGCCTCAGGGCAGCATATTTTTGATTATCTTTTACAATTCTTGCTTTTATTTTTTGATCCTCGCTTCCGTTTTCATCAATTTGCACCCCTAGATGGACAAACGTATTTACTCTTTCAAAATTGTGTTTTTCTCCTTTGCTAGTCAATATTTTTAGGTCGCTTTTTATTGTCCTGTCTTGGTTTCCTATTACCATATATTTAGATTTTTCCTCATTTATTTTAAGACCTTCTTTTGCTGTTGCCTCCAATTGTTTGAATATTTTCTTCTGATTAGGCTATTGAAATTACATCATCCGCGAAAGCCATGCATTGATGATTATTGTTGAATAACGTTCCTTCCCTTTTAATCCCACTTTTTCTAATAATTTCTTCGGTACTAAGTTGAATAGCACCATAGATACTGGGTCCCCTTGCCTGAGCCCTTTCTTTATTTCGAAATCTTCTGACTTATAACCTTCTCATATTACTGTACTACTCGATTTTTCCAAGGTCATTCTTACTAATTTTGTCAGTTTACTTGGCATTGCTAAACTATTCATGATATTGTACAATCTGCTTCTCTTGATCCTGTCATAAGCTTACTTAAAGTCGATGAACATTACATACAGGTCGACTTTGTACTCATACCAAGTAGCTTGTAATTTCTTTATAACATAACTAAGCGTATTTTTCTAATTTTCTTCGTTCCAACGTGGTATAAGTATTACCAAAATGTAAACACTTCATTAGAAACATAAATCTGCTGCTGAGCCA
>JABXWE010034440.1:0-13311 GCA_014611495.1 Limonius californicus
TTGTTAGATTTTAGTTTTGTAACTTTTGAATTTGATGCCATAGTGTTATCCAATTTGGATGAAGTACTAATATTCGAATGCAATAGACTTACGTTAGAATCTTGATTACTGTTTTATTGAAGAACGGATGTAAAATTTAACTAGTCTTTATGATTAAACAATAATTTCATAAGTAAACATGAAAAAATATGATTGCTACATACTACTACATTGAAACCTTAGGTATCAAGCTTTTGAAGAACATTATCTTGATGATCGAAATCAGAATCAAAATGTTAATATAATTTTAATAGCATGTTACATTAACATAGGAAACTAATAAAATACTATTTAATGTTCAACTACATTTTTTGTATACACAAAAATAATAAATAATGCATTCATTTTTACAAATTCTTTCCTTGCGTGCAATTATAACGACCTGTTAATACTATAACAGTTATACCAACCAGGTTGTTTCCAACCAGTATACATAATTTTATGATATTGCAACACAGGTTTGTGTTGGAAGCGTTAAGCAATTTCATGAAGTTTATCAACAAGCAGCATAATCCCGATAACCAAAACTATTACCCAAATTACAACGACGTTTATATTGCTGTTTGATCAAACATTTGTATGTAAGAAGATGAGTTTTAATTACCATCTTATTGAATCAAGAGCCGTTCAAAATTAACTCTACTTAATTATCACAGACGAGATCTCATCTTTTTACGTATTATTTTCCACTTATTTAATCAGTACTTGAAGATGAGGGGAGAAAGTTCCTTGCTGAACGGATATAAAATGAAGGAGAACGCACCAGCGAATTAGTTTAGGTTCTCTGTTACTAGTATCAGTAGCTAATCTGATATCAACAACATGAAGAACATTTTCGCAATTTTCACTTGCTTACTGCTGAGTTCCCTGAGTGGGATCTCCCAAGGTATGCATTTTAGATATAGTTTCAAATTAAGTGAATAACTGTAATGAGTTTGCAGCCGCCTGTCCAAATATCGTCACAAGAAGTCAATGGGGAGCTGGAAAAGGAAGCTCAGGAGTTTTAAGTGTAAATCCCCCAACTCACGTCGTTATTCATCATTCAGCAAGTGCTGCCTGTACCACCAAATCAGCCTGCAGCTCCCAGGTCAAGGCTTTTCAGAATCAGCACATAAACGTTAATGGTTGGTCTGATATTGGTTACAATTTCTTGGTAAGTTTTGCAAACATTCAATTTTCTAAAACGTGTTGGTTGTAGGTACAGTTTAAGTGCAATATAGGGCTTCGACCATTTTTATAGCTTTTTTTCTATAATTTGATCCATGACAGTATAGTGTACAAATAAAATACCTCAGCGGAAAATTTATATCTGCGAAGTTGACCTATTCAAGTAAAATATAGAATAATTTAGAACCATCTACCTCAAAGGGCAAAATTACCAAAAGTAATCAGATACAGATCTATATAAGTGGAAGAAAATTAAAAATTCATTGTTTGCGGGATTATCTCCTATAAAGAGATTTCAGAGATTAGGCACAGGTCAGAATTTTACTAGAACTCTGTCTCCAATTACAATATCTCAAATTTTCTTTTTTTTTCTGGCATCATGAAGAGGTACTAGGACAGAATCCCGGTTGGAGAAAATAGCTCTCCCTTTTTTTAGGGCATTTGTGATACTTTATTTTATTAGTAGAGGGCTATGAATCTGTCAGTTCGGTAGACCGTTAGAATCCAAGAATTCGTAACTATATAAGATTTCTTCTCCTTTAAACAGAATTTATCGTCCTCTTTAGACCTTATACCATATCCATTGCCTTGTGTCTACAGCCATGATTACCAATCTCTAACCATGTTCTCCATTGTCAGTGTAAAAGCTTTTGGTAAAATATATTCCCCCTTTTCCAGGAGATAGGTTTCCTATTTGTATGTAATTCAAGGGCATATGTTTTTACGTTTGTCGACGCTATTGTGTAGTTTTTGACTCAAACTACATACACTATTATAATCCAAAAAATACCAAGTGCAGGTTCATATTATGCTGAGTATATAAATAACGTTTATCACAAACATATTTCTTGTAGATGACACTTCATAGAAATCATTAATAAGATCATTTATTCCGTAGGTTGGCGAGGACGGCAACGTTTATGAAGGTCGTGGCTGGGGAAAAGCTGGAGCTCACGCACCTAATTACAACTCAAAAAGCATTGGGATATGTGTAATTGGCACTTTCACATGTAATTTGATTAAAAATTGCGCTCTTTGTAGAATAATCATTTTCTTTATTCTTTTAGCACGAGTTCCTAACGCTAAGGCCCAGAATGCAGTAAAAGACCTTATTTCCTGCGGGGTATCTCAGGGCAAAATTAAAAGCAACTACAAATTGATTGGGCATAGGCAAGTCAAATCCACTGAATGTCCTGGAAATTCGTTTTACAAGCTAGTAACGAGCTGGCCTCATTGGACTGCCACACCATAAGGTTACCATTATTTAAAGATTGTAAAGCATTTAGAAAATGTACTTCTTGTTAATAATAATAAATAAACATGATTAAAGAGAAAATTTGAGTTGTCAACACCGTTGTAATTAATTCTTCAGGTATATTTAAGCAACTGGTGCTAAGCCAGGTACTATTGAAACAAGAGAGTAAATGTTCTGGAATTAGCTATTGATAAAGGTGTTGGAAATATAACATTTACATATTGTAAGGAACACAACGCACTATTTCAAAGATTTTTATGTGGATGCAAACCTACGCAGCACGTGGAAGCTGCAGCACAGGACGAAACGTACCAGAGTGCGTAAAAAATCGACAGATTCCTGGCAAACAGTGTTCTGAATGATTGACAAACGCTACATTGTCATTATATATTAATAATGTGCCGTTGAAACCCTCAATCATATGTATGAAAAAAAATAAACCAACTTTTTAGAAAATCTTACTTTAACGTCCGAAAAGTTATAATCTTAATCCTTGTCAGAATTTATTTCCTAACCACATCCAGAACAGTAACAATCCATAAATAGGAACAAAATTTAATTTAGCCATCTTGTCGCACTGCACAACGCCACAGTTGGCAAAAATATATATCCTTATATTATTTTTAGAAGGAGTGTTGTACAGGAACCAAAACACTGTCTGTTTCAACACGCCTTTATGCGTTCCGAACAATTGTGGCAACATTCGTCCACTCACGCAATCTTATTAATCTTCTCTCCAATGTAGCTTTCCTACAGCTTAGTATATATACCAATCTGAATGGAAGTTTTATGCTATTTTTATCAAATGTGACACATTAGTTAGAGAAGCAAACAGTAGTACTAATCCATAGCTTCACTATTTCCATTAACTGCCAAGTCCAACAATTCGGACGAGCTAAGCAGTTTAAATTGGAGATAATGTTTACTTTTTTAAAATACAGGGTCAGTGTTGTTTCTGGTTTGCAAATCTGAATGCCTCAGGAGTGGTTAATCAGAGAAATGAATATTTGTATTCATTTACATATTCCATTAAACCAAATGTTTTGCTGAAATAATACGAATGATTATAAGGCCAATATTATCAGACAACTGTTCCTTTGCAGGATCTATTCCTGAGCTTCAAAGCTACTTCTCCATTCGCTCGGATGAACTGAAAGTAATCTTCCTCGAGTTAGTAAAAACTTTTCTGAAGTCATACAAAAGTTTTTACTACCTGAGCCTGGTAGAGTTCCCGCGGTTCAATAGACATAAAAGCGAAATTATTTTTGAGCGGCTATGAAAGACAAATGCAACACCATACATTATTCGATGGAAAACTTTTATATTAAGTAACCTGCATCGACTGCGAGCAAATGTGTGTAGTGTAAAATTAAGACAACCTACATGGATCCTTCTGGTCTTGTTTCCGGAAACGTAAAGCAATACTGGTGCATACGTACAGGGAATTCGTTTGGAATAAAAAGAAAGCATACATTTCAACTGATTTAGCGAAGTTCCTTTAACTAACAGGGCCCGGGTTAATTGTGTTTTACGGAGAAAATGAACGAGGAGTTAAAGTGCACAGGTGGTTATAATTAAAAATTAAATTGCTATCAGTTTTAATAGCAAGGCCTGAGAAAGAGGAAGAGAATTTCGTGCATTACCCACCCACCAAGCCGAGGAGTTCGTAGCAACTTTCAGTTAAATTATGACGAAATGAAAACCGACAGTTAACAAGAAATAAAAACTAGGGGCAGGTTTAACAAACTATACACTGCATTTGCTACGACAACACATCTGACAATGAAATTGAGTGCAAGAAGCTCATTAGCAACGTATATGTACGTCTAAAATATCCAGACGAACGTGATTTTGGACAAAACCATAGTAATACGTAAGTGCTGGATGCTCCGTGCAAAGGTCGGTTTATTTCATTATTTGTAGCTTGCAACAATACAGAGATGGTTTAACCAACCTTGCTTGTTTTGATGTGCTTGTAACACTCAAAACATCTGCTTAATCAACAAGATACGTAATGGATCTGATGCACTGGAATAATTTTAATCATACAAAACAAGCAAATGTAACTCATGTGCCGTAGTAGGTACGTAAAGAAAATTCAAATTTCTGATCTCACAATTCAAACCGTCAGTTACGAAAAATTCTAATCAAATATTACTGCTTGATAAAACGACGTTATTTCCTATATTCATTGTTTTCTTTCAAGTTTTTTGCGCCGAAAGGGGGTTTTGTAAATGTCAGAACAACATGAGTCTTTCAGATTTAAGGAACAAGGCGAGTTATAAGAACCCAGCAGGAAATACAAAAATAAATCGGATATTCGATTACTGTAAACAATGTACAACCTGTACTGCAAAACATCCTATTTTGTTAAAATAAAGTATAAGATACTTGCGTAATTGATCTGGCAACTAACAGACAATGTAAGAGAAATTTTTGTAGTTAATTTAATACTCCTCAACAATTACAATTCTTCTACCAAAGTCTGAGCACTGCACTTTCCCTTGGTGGTTGTGATGCCTTAGCTATAGTTGGAGCATGGGGTTTTTCAAGGGTCGGGCATGCTAGATCCGTGAATAACACGAAATGTGCTGAGCCGAGATAAGCTGGGTGTGATGGGAATCATGGAAAACAACTACGATTTAGGTTTTTCAATTTCACCTAACGATAATGCACTATGTATCTGTTAAAACGCTAAGCTACTAATGTGTTGCAAGCCAAGTATTTCTATGGAGTAAACGGAAAATGGGGTATAGCGAAAATGCTGTGTTCGGTTACCTCAACGTTGATAGCAGACCAGATGAAAATATTAACTTTCCGGCCTAAGTCGCCTTTTTGTCCACGCAATTGTGATTGCAACGACTAAAACGGGTAGCAATCATTCATTTTTTGGAAGCCAAAATACGCCGGAACAGTAATATTTTTAGTCCAATCCGAGAAACAATTACATATTTGAAGGCGAAACAGTACTTTTAAACACAAAAAGAAGTAGAGCTGCCTTCCAGTTGAATATTTTGAACGATCTGTTTGACAAAGTCTAACAGTAGAAATACCTTGGCACCTAGATGAATGATGACTGAAACCTTTGACAAAGAAATACTTACTCATACTGAACAAGCGAGATCAACTTTCATAAAAATGAAAAAATTACCAACAGCTGCAGATCTAAGCCTACTTTTGGAATAAGAATACCTATGCTTCTCTAGTACTGATCTATGGTGTAGATTGTAGAGAGTCGGATATTAATCGAGGAAATAACGAAGAGAATCGAAGCCTTCGTAATGTGAGACCGTCAACGCATGTTACGTATCTCATGAAGGGAGAGAGTAACTAAAGTTGAAGTGCTTCAAAGCATGGACAAAGAAGTTTTAATCATTTTCACTATACAGAAATAAAAGCTTCAATTTCTCGGGCATATACCATGTAACAACAAATGTGAATTTTTTCAACTCATTAAATTCAAGGGGAAAACTCAAGGAAAACGTAGCGTTGGACGACGTCGAATATCGCGGCAACAAAACCTACAAGAGTGGTTCGATGTGATATCGACGGAACGATCGGCAACCTCCACTATCAGACGCTGATAATAAGAAGAAGTACTTTGTGTACATTAAAATTGTAACGCCACTCTTAAAGAGATAACTGAAAATTTATATCAATTTGGTACCTTGCGAATGTAACCATGGGTACCACCCGTCATACTACGAATAATGTCTAATGAGACATCCGACAATTAAACTATTATAGAGAAAGCAACTGAAGTTAGTGAGACTAGATGGGTGTGGAGGTATCTCAATTTTCAAAACTCACTAACATTCACTTTTCTAAAAAATCATAAACAATTTGATTTTGTATGTCCTAATTACAATTCTATACACTCAGCTACACGAAGCATAATTTATAAAACTGACAAAAAAACTATTTCGTAATCTTTACGCTTTACTATCACAAAACCGAAAAACTTCTTAAGACGATTATTTAGGTATAATCAATTCTGTAGATTACAATTATACGGGTTAACTCTATCAAATACCGTAAAGTTTATATCAATTTGGTGTCGTATAAATAAGCGTCAACTTTCAGACTAAACCATTTACTTGCCAAAGTCAAATTGCGCAACCGTGTGAGGCGGGTTGCATCTGATGTTTAATTCACTTCTTGTGGGTACCTAATATTCTATCCCAATCGTTTTGCGACTTAGTTACTCAAAACCAATTTGAAATCAAATTCTAAAACCTAGTTTTTCGACAGAATAGTACCATAAACGTGTAGCCTTCCTTACGGGGTCCATATTATTTTAAAAGACCTTTTTGTTGAAATAGTTTTCATTACGTTTTTTTTTCATAGATACTGAGCATTATACACATTCACATACCAAGAAACATATTTGAAAACATATTTTTTAGTCTACTGTATGTCCAGTGTTGGGTAGTAACTAAGTAAAAGTAACTCGTTACTAGTAACTAGTTACTTTTCAGTAACTTAATAGTAACTTAATTACTTTTGTGTTTTCAGTAATTGTAACTATATCACGTTACAATTATTTAGTAACTTTAGTAACTGAATATGACAAGTTACATTTTCATGCTACAAATGTAAAATATTTTAAAATGTTCGGTTTTTAATGCGTAGTATTTAAGAAATTATACCTGAAGCTGAAGAATTTGTTGAAATTTCGAATGCTTTAGTATGCAAATGCTAATACCAAACACAGGAATATATATCTTCTTGTACTTAGTCGATAATAAATAATAATTGACGGATCCTATTTGGGCGGTGACAGATTTTTCCAGTAATCTTTAATCCTTTAACAACTAGAAGCTCTCTGAGCAGGTATGCGGATTACTGGGAAGTACATTCCTAACGCCTGTGCGCAGGTTTGGGGTATCTAATTCAGACGAAAATACATTCACCGTCTCTATATTTCAATAATAACTAAAAATAAAATAGAATCCTAAAATCCCAAAAACATCGTTGAACCAGCGCCTCTAAGCTCTAAGCCTGTTCCTTCCCCCACGTATAGAATATTTGCTAATAAACAATTGCTTATAAATATGTGTTTCTGTTGATATTAAGTTGGTAATAATTGCATGTAGATTAGTAGCGTGTCATAAAAAAAGGTAACTTAGTAACTTAAAAAAATAGCGAGTTACTTTATGGTAACTTAGTAACTTATTCAAGTTACTTTTATAATTCTGTAACTTAGTAACTTACTTAGTTACTTTTTTGCCGAGTAACTGATTAACTTACTTAGTTACTTTTTTAGAGTAACTTACCCAACACTGTGTATGTCCAAAGTACCTACTGTTTTTAGATCTCAAAACTAGAAGTTTCACAACCATGTAATACTTGAAAGTCTCGCAATATATAAAGCAGTTGATTTATACAATATTTGGAATTTGAATTTGTAGTAAATGAAAAAAGACAATACTAGACTTTATACAGGATGTCAATTTAAAAACATACAATGTGTTATATCTTTGGAAGTAAAACAGATATTTATCTTTTATAGAAAACGTTTCTACAGCACGGCGAAAGAATCATAATGACTTATAAAGTAACTTTCCCCATTCAACCCCTTAGGCTCTAAGTACGCCAACAAAACAATATCAAATGGTAACACCCGCTTTGTGATACCTCATTCAAAAGGTCTCAGAAAATGTTATTCAGTAATAACAACCTTTGTTTACCCCAACTCCTTTCGAAAACTATAAAAAAATACATAACTGGCACTGGCAAGACACTACAATAGAATATTTTTCATTTAGAATTAAGTAAATGGATTAGTAGTGTTAACTAATAATTTTCAATATCCTAGCAACTGAAACAATGTAGAAACAAACATAGCTTTTTTTATTAAACAGTAGGCTGTCGGTAAAAACTCTTTATTCTTTACAGATAATTAAAGCAACTAAAAACGGAATTCACTAATCTAGAAAGAAAGTACAATTAAGTCCATTCCATTATTGTGTTGGGCTTAAACATTGGCGAGGTTCTCCTGCTAGCAACAATCACAGTAGCAATTTACGCCGAAGAAGCAAAAGATTAGCGACATGGCTAAACTATTCAACGCCAACTAAACAATTTCCATTATAGTTCAGTGTCCAAACATCATCACCAGGAGCGAATGGGGTGCTCGTGCCACAAATGTGAATGCGTTACCAGTAAATATGTTGTTATACATCACACTGCTAGCCCTGGATGTACAACTAACTCATACTGCAGCACTTTAAGTATTGGAATACGTGTTATTGGTACCTTTACTTGTAAGTTTTCAGCAGCTATTTCTTCAGATTTTTAGTTATCATAATGATTATACTGTGCAGCCAAAGCACCCAATGATGCAGCCTTGCAAGCTGTAAAGGATTTCATAGAGTGTGGAACTTCCGAAGGGAAAATACAGCAAAACTATAAACTCATTGGACAGAAACAGGTTCGCGATACAGAGTGCCCGGGTGCAAAGGTCTACGAAGAAATCAAAACATGGCCCCACTGGATGTCCAACCCTCAATAAACCCCATCTTTGGGGGTTTTTAAGATTTTAGTTTTGTAACTTTTGAATTTGATGCCATAGTGTTATCTCTTTGGATGAAGTACTAATATTCCAATGCAATAGATTTGCATTAGAATCTTGATTACTGTTTTATTGAAGAACGGATGTAAAATTTAACAAGTCTTTATGGTTAAACAATAATTTCATAAGTAAACATAAAAAAATGTGATTGCTACATACTACTACATTGATACCTTAGGTATCAAGCTTTTGCAGAATATTACCTTGATGCATCGAAATCAGAAACAAAATGTTAATATAATTTTAATAGCAGGTTACATTAACATAGGAAACTAATAAAATACTATTTAATGTTCACCTACATTTTTTGTATACACAAAAATAATAAATAGTGCATTAATTTTTACAAATTCTTTCCTTGCGTGCAATTCTAACAACCTGTTATAGTATAACAGTTATACCAACAAGGTTGTTACCAACCAGCATACATAATTTTATGATAGTGTAACACAGGTTTCTGTTGGAAGCATTAAGCAATTTAATGAAGTTTATCACCAAACAGCGTAATCCTGATACCAAGAACTATTACCCAAATTACAATGGCGTTACTATTGCTGTTTGAGCAAACACCTGTATGTAAGAAGATAAATTTTAATTACCAACTCATTGAATTAACAGCCGTTCAAAATTAACTCTTCATAGGCGAACTTATTCTATCTTGCTACTTAATTATCACAGACGAGATCTCATCACTTTTTACGTATTATTTTCGACATATTTAATCAGTACTTGAAGGAGAGGGGCGAAAGGGTCCTTGCTGAACAGATATAAAATGAAGGAGAACGCACCAGCGAATTAGTAGAGGTTCTCTGTTACTAGTATCAGTAGCTAATCTGATATCAACAGCATGATGAACATTTTCGCAATTTTCACTTGCTTACTGCTGAGTTCCCTGAGTGGGATCTCCCAAGGTATGCATTTTAGATATAGTTTCAAATTATGTGAATAACTTTAATGAGTTGGCAGCCGCCTGTCCAAATATCGTCACAAGAAGTCAATGGGGAGCTGCAAAAGGAAGCTCAGGAGCTTTAAGTGTAAATCCCCCAACCCACGTCGTTATTCATCATTCAGCAAGTGCCGCTTGTACCACCAAATCAGCCTGCAGCTCCCAGGTCAAGGCTTTTCAGAATCAGCACATAAACGTCAATGGTTGGTCTGATATTGGTTACAATTTCTTGGTAAGTTTTGTAAACATTTAATTCTCTAAAACCTGTTGGTTGTACGTATAATTTAAGTGCAATCTAGGGCTTGGACCATTTTTATAGCTTTTTTTCTATAATTTGATCCATGGCAGTATAGTGCACCGATACCTCAGCGGAAAGTTTATACCTGGAAAGTTGACCTATTCAAGTAAAATGTAGATAAATCTACCTCAAAGAGCAAAATTGCTAACAGTAATCAGATACAGACCTATATAAGGGGAAGAAAATTAAAAATCATTGTTCGCGGGATTATCTCCTTCCCTCTTAAATTACAATATCTCAAATTTTCTCTTTTTTTCTGGCATCATGAAGAGGTACTCGACTAGAATCCCGGTTGGAGAAAATAGCTCCCGCTTTTTTAGGGCATTTGTGAAACCTTATTAGAGGGCTACGAATCTGTCAGTTCGGCAGACCGTTATAATCCAGCAATTCGTAGCTATATAAGATTTCTTATCTTTTAGACAGCATTTATCGTCCTGTTTAGGCCTTATACCATTGCCTTCCGTCTACTTCTGTCTGCAGCCATGATTAGCAATCTATTACCATGTTCTCCATTGTCAGAGTGAACAAATTTGGTGAAATATATTCATTAGTTGTACCACTTTTTCCATGTTATGGGTTTCCTATTTGTTTGTAATTCAAGGGCATATGTTTTTATGTTTGTCGACGCTATTGTGCAGTTTTTGACTCAAACTACATACACTATTATAATCAAAAAAATACCAAGTGCGGGTTCAAATTATGCTGAGTATACAAATAACATTTATCACAAACATATTTCTTGTAGATGACACTTTATAGAAACCATTAATAAGACCTTTTATTCCGTAGGTTGGCGAGGACGGCAACGTTTATGAAGGTCGTGGCTGGGGAAAAGCTGGAGCTCACGCACCTAATTACAACTCAAAAAGCATTGGGATATGTGTAATTGGCACTTTCACATGTAATTTGATTAAAAATTGCGCTCTTTGTAGAATAATCATTTTCTTTATTCTTTTAGCACGAGTTCCTAACGCTGCGGCCCAAAAAGCAGTACAAGACCTTATTTCCTGCGGGGTATCTCAAGGCAAAATTAAAAGCAACTACAAATTGGTTGGGCATCGGCAAGTCAAATCTACTGAATGTCCTGGAAATTCGTTTTACAAGCTAGTAACGAGCTGGCCTCATTGGACTGCCACACCATAAGCTTGCCATTGTTTAAAGACTGTAAAGCATTTAGAAAATGTACCTCTTGTTAATAATAAATAAACATAATTAAAAAGAAAATTTGAGTTGTCAACACCGGTTGTAATTAATTTTTACGTACATTTAAGCAGCTGGTGCTAAGTCAGGTACTAATTGAAACAAGACAGTAAATGTTCTGGAATTAGCTATTGATAAAGGTGTCGGAAATATTCCATTTGCATATTGCAAGGAACGCAATGCACTATTTCAAGGATTATTCTGTGTATGAATACCTACGCAGCACGTGGAAGCTGCAGCACAGACGAAACGTACCAGAGCGCGTAAAAAAATTGACTGATTCCTGGCAAACCTCGTTCTGAATGACTGCCAAACACTACATTATTACATTACTCAAAATATTTCTTGGTTTGGTAGGATATTATCGCAGATACATCCCTAATTTTGCAAAACTAGCAAAACCCCTAACTTCTTTACTAGGTATCCAAAAATGCTATATGGAACTTTGATAACCATTGTGTCAATGCATTCCAGCAATTAAAGGAGCTGATAACCAAAGGATATATTTTGTAGTATACTGATTTTGTAAAACCTTTTCATTTGATCAATTGTGCCCTAGGGGCTGTCCTGTCACAAGCCACCCTAATGGCGACTTACCTATTGCATATGCATCTCGTACTCTCAACAATCATGAATTAATATATTCTACTATTGAAAATGAGCTGTTAGCTATAGTATGGGCAGTTAAATATTTTCGACCTCATCTTTTTTGCAAAAAAAATTATTAATTTTCTCTGATCACAACCCCTTGTTTTGATTTTTTCCGTTAAAATTTGAAATTCAGGTTTGGTTCGTTGGAGATTTAAATTACAAGAATAGGACTATGGAATTAAATATAAAAAAGGTTGATTAAATTCAAATGCAGACGCGCTATGTCGCATAATTACAGATCAACCCATTAATGTATTAACGAGAAATCAATCCCAAAAGCACATGACTCCAACTTAAAGGATAATGAATGAACTTTCTAATAATACTTATACACCAAAGAAATCGACCAGACACCAGATCACGTTGTTTTAACGAAACACAAAAATATTTTTTCATCATAAGTCCAATTAGGAAATTTAACATAACAAAGCAAAAAGAGATGATGGCAAAGTTAAAAAATCAGCTTCGAAATACCAATATTTGACTCTTTTACTTGCGATAATATAATTTTTTTAATTATTAACACATATGATTTCACTAATTTACAACATTTAATAGCTATACTACTCGAGAACCAATCTGTGTTTAAGGAGTCCCAGTATTTCACTCAATTAGAAAAGGAAATAACTAAACTTCCCACCACATCTTAAGTTTATTTTTTCATTATCCCAAGTGTACCTTCTGTGCAAATACTATAATATATCCAGATAGTTCAGAATATAAACACCTGATCTAACAGTTTCATGAAACAAAAACGAACTTTCATGAAGATATAAACGAAACCTTCGCTAGAATCAGAAGAATGTATTATTTTCCACTAATGAAGCAGTTAATAACTGATTATATAAATTTATGTAATCTCTGCAATAGTAATAAAAGTAATAGGAAAAATTTACAAATTCCCCTTATAATTACCGAAACATATTCTAAACTATTGCAAAGAATGAACATAGATACTTTGGAATTCGACAACAGAAAATATTTAGCGATAATTGACGACTATTATTTACCATTGTTAACAGCAAAATACGTAGCCAAAACTCTTCAACTTATTTTCAACATTTTGGAATTCTGGAACACATGCATTCAGATTTAGATATAGAATTTGAAAATAATATTTTTAATGATTTATGTGAAATGTACAACATACAGTTTACTAAAAGTTCTTCAAATTACCCCCC
>JABXWE010034441.1:0-10957 GCA_014611495.1 Limonius californicus
GAGCGTCAAAAACAAAATTCCTTCTCGAACTTCTTGCATATGATTTCGCCAGGTTGTGCAATCTTTTGAGGGGAGAAGTAGGGTCTCCATTGCATTTTGGGTTAGTCCATAATTAGATCTCGAGGACTCCGGTTGTCCGTAAGCTCCATCATCGGCAATCGTAATTACGTCAAGTGCTGCAGGGGCGGCTCTCGGTTTTTTTTGTGAGGGGTATCATTAATGTGTGTTCCGTTTCGCTGTTGTACCAAGGGGTATCTAACAGACTGTCGGCTATTGCCGGATTAATGGGAACATCTTGATTCAACCCCAGGAAAAGGCAACTCTTCAGTGAGTTGTAAAATCGCCTTTTTGGCGGATCATCGTCAAAGCCCAACGCCCGTGGTTCTGCAGCCATTTCATGTTATCGAAGGTTCCTGGCTACGCCTGTGTCCATCGTTTATAAATTGATATCGCCATTAGTTGTGCCGTCTCTTCGTCAAGGTTGTGCCTGTCTGCAAAATTCAAGGTAAAAACTTCCAGTTTGGTGTTTTTTTTGTGAAGCAAAACTTTCCGTGCAACTTGCAAAATTCAAACGTGTTAACCTTTGTTTTGTTTTATTGATAAAAATAGTAACAGTGACCTGAAGCCACTGTTTATTTTGTATAAATAATATACAGACGTTCATTTTATGGTATTATTTCTGTAAACTTACGCAACTGGGTCAAGCAGTTATTGAAACAATTTAAATGTAGCATTGGCACCAGCGGCGTAGAGTTCTGTGCGAACGTTCGAAATTATTACTGTGTGTTTTACGTTATAAAGTCTCCTATCGTTGATATTTATTTTTGTGTGTTCTGTGCCATTTTTTTTGATAGTTCATTATATGTGTTAAAATTCCGCATGTCTTTTATTGCTGTGTTCTGAATATTTATGTAAGGATTTTGCAAGCTTTAAGATCTAGGTGAAGGCACAATTAAAGGTAGGTTCCATTCACGTGAGCTGCTGGTTTCTCGACCTTCCGCGAGGACCTACAAGTCCAGCTGGAATTTGGAAGGTGGCGCCCACTTATTCTGACTCGCCCTGTACACAACTTGAAGCATTTTCTCTATAAGCGATTTTTTGCGAACTCCCCCTACTCCTCTGAGCAAGCCGCTGGCCTTTACCATCTTTTTTTGTTTGCGGGTCCAAGAAAAGCGCGTTTGGCCCGTAACAAATTTGGCGCCGTAACGTAAAACTTTTTTGGCCCGTAACAATACATATATCAAATATACTACGTTGAAATACAAGCATCTGTTTATCAAATATAGTATATAAGAAGAAGCAGGGTAGCAGAGTTTCGTCATAATTTGAGCGTAGGTAACACAGATTGTAATGTGTATTCACAGCTCGTATTATACCAGAAACAATGCATTAGTCTATGTCGTGCGACATATTTAAAACGGGAATAGAATTTATATGAATTTCTTCTGCCAGCAAGTTTACAGAGATTAAATATATCTTGTGTAAACCGACAGCACGGAAATATAGATTCAATTGTAAATGTTTTATAATAAGCAAACTGTTCTACATTCTTTCAGTGCAGACTTTCAGGGATGCTGTGTATGTATACCACATCAAGAAAGCGTAATCAAATTTTGTTATAATCAGAAATTTAATTAATACATATATGGTTTGGGTAGACTTTCTGTAAGTCGCTACTATGTCTAACCATAAAAATTAATGTTCTGGAACTGCTGTTCACAGTTTTGTCAGTGTTGATATTGAAAGATTGGGAGAGGACGTTTCGGCGCTGCCGCTTTGGCGCGGCTGTTTTGGCGCGGCCAGTTTGGCGCAGACACGATTTGACGCAGGGATCGTTCGACGCAATGACGGGTTGGCACTAGGAGGGTTTGGCGCTGGGACGATTGGTTGCAGAGACTGTTGGGCGCAGGGACGTTCAATAATAATTGGAAATGATAAAACAACTGAATTATTAAAAATACCTTCAACAAAATCACCAAAAATAAGAGTATAAATAATAATTCCAGCCATGATTTAACTTGCGATTTACAGTTATAGGACGTTTAATTTACTGTTCATGTAGTTAATTGACAGTTCATAAGTTTTTTATTTTTTATGGCACCCTTTGTTAAGAATACAATGGAATTTAAATAATTTAAAATGTAATATTAAAAATGTATAAAAATAATTTTTTTTGAGAAATTGGGTTGGAACTATTTTTATTATTTTGAACAACGAATATTTTCGATAAAACTAGGCTTGCTATAGTTTTTCCGTTTTTCGCTTTTTTTGTTGGTCGTGTAGACTACCGGCATGCAGTAAACTTTTTTAATAATCGTAAAAATAACCGCTTTAATGGGTAGTATAATTGACCAATATTTGAAATCGATCGAAAAACAAATAAGGAAGATACAGGGGTATGAAGGTGAGAAGTGAAACACACTGTATGTTTGCACCCAACCGTCCCTGCGCCCAATAGTCCTGCGTTCAACCGTCCCTGCCCTAAACCGTCTCTGCGCCAAGTCGTCCCTGCGCCTAATTATCCCTTCGCCAAATCGGGTCCATGCCAAACCGGCCGCACCACACCGACTGCCTCAAACCAGCCGCGCCAAACCGACCGTGTCAAGACGTCCTGTACATTGATACAATGATATGTGTAAATATTTGCTATGCATTGAATACCTTCCAATCAGCAGTTACTTTTGTAACGTGTATGACATAACATAACATTTATTTACACTTCGAAGAATATTTACCTTACACCATCTATTTGAATTATAAATACAAGATCGCAAATAGACAGCATGCTTGTGTTTCTAAATTGTACAAGAAGTCCTTAAGTCGCCTACATATAGTTTCCAGTTTGAATAATTTTTAAATAGGAAGCTAAATCATGGATAAAAGCTACGCACAAAAGCGGAATAGATTGCACCCTTGACTTAGTCCTTCGGGCGTTTCAATTGGATTAGACGGATGTTCATTTGGTTCTACAAAGTTCTTATTTTTTTTGTACTTTTATCTAATATACGGTTATCACGCCAGATTTGGTAATGTCGTTTTTATTGATATGTTCACTAAGCTCTTTTAACTCCTTGACAAAAAAATGCTGCTATAGTATTTCTAATATATTACTCTATTTCTATGGTCGTTCTTTATGTAGTGTTGCTTGATTCGTGTTCTTTTTAAATCGTTTAATTACCAAGGCTGTGGTTCATCAGCAACCAGACCCTGCACAATGACTGTGGAATCCCATACGTCAACGAAGTAATCAAATCCACCGCCAGAAATGGCCGTGACCGCACCTTAAACTATAACAATCAATTATTAATAGCTGATATCTACCACCATCAGCTAGTGAACAGAAGATTAAAAAGACAATGGCCCCTAGATCTGACTGAATAATCCTGGTGACCCATCAATGGACGGTGCCCAACTCGAGCCACCTGCAATAAGGTAGTAGGTTGTTTCTTTGCAATAAATAATTTAAAAAATAATTACCAAGGCTGGCTCTTGGGTTTTTAGCAAACACTGTTTTACGAGGAATGGGGAGCTCACCCATCGCTTCAACCCTCAGCCACCTTTAACCGGTCTGGGGACCGGCAGTGTCAACAATTATGCTACTCAATCCACCTGGCAGTTAGCATCCGAAGTCGTTATAATGATACTACCTAAAAACCCGGAGTATATGCAGACGAAATAGTTTGCTAATCCACGGACAATATTCCGTACCACAATGACAACTAACTTAAAAATGAATTAAACACAAGAAAAACTATCTACGTCAAACACTTGCAATTCCATAAATAAATATTTATGTGCAAAATATTTTAAATTATATCTATCCGGTAAGAGATGAAAGTATTTACAGCTATTAATATAATATATTACATTCGAAAATTAAATAGTTATTCCATTATTTCAGGTAAATATTGCCGTTACGTCTATTATTCGAGACTTTCACTTAGGTAATTGCAAAATGGTTTTTTTTTGTAGAGAAACATTGGAAAACCCCTTACCACCACGATATTTAAAATACCTAAATACGTATTTCGGAATACAGAAAATCTCCAATAGAAGCAATTATTGTTGGAATCGAAAGTGTCAGTAGCAGTTTCGAAGAACTAACAAAACAGTTCACGATAAAAGCTTGCTAAACACATATTTCGGATAATTTAAAAATTCATTGTTCAACCAACCAGAATTTGTTAACAGAGACCATTAACGTATTGAAGGACCTGGAAATATATGAAAAAATGTAATTATCTGAAAGCTGACAAAGGTAATAGAGTCGTTATTTTGGACAAAAAGATTATTTTGAGAGAATGGATGTTATGCTCAATAACAGTCCTTGCAGACAGTTAACTAAGAATCCCTTAAAGAGTATGAGCAGCAAAACAAAAAACATTTTGAAAAGTTACCACAGACTTATTGCAACAGCTCTCGGCTACAAGCCGATACATTCTAATACTGTCGTGTCTAAACTATACTGTCTTCCAAAAATATACAAACCAGGTAAGTTGTAATGTGACCTGTTGCTTCAGGCATTAACTCACTGACTTATTTGCTTTCAAAATGGTTAACTAATGAATCCGGCCCGACACCTTCACATTAAGAATCTGTCTTTCCCTTGCCCTCTGTGTTTTAGCCAGCTTATCAACGATGTTTCTTGCCGGGGTTTGTTGTTAATACAGGCAATACACATTAGTTGTAGATATTCCGTCTTAAGTATAGCGGTAGTTTTTTATTCTTTAGTGCTCTGTTCTGTATCCCAAAGGCTGACCACGCTAATCTAATTCTTCTGTCTGTTTCAGCGGTTTGATTTTATTTGCCGAATTTTACTATCTGTCCTAAATATAAGTAGTTGGTTGCAAATTCTAACGCGTGATTGTCTATTAATAATATCTTCCTATTTTATTTCTGTAATTCCTATTTTTTCCGATTCCGTTATTAATTCATGAATCATGGTTTGAAGTTCTTCATAGCTTGTTCGATTGGTTGGTAGAATTCTACTTTATTATGGGTCATCAGTTTATATATTCGTGATAGCAGTAATATGGGGCAGTAATTCTCCAGTCTGCTGCTGTCCCCTTTTTCTATAGTAAAATTGTTAGTCACCTATTCCAATCCTGTGGTATTTTTTCCGCATATAAACATTTATTCATTAGTACTTTTAAATCCTTTGGGTATCACTTCGCCGCCTTCTTTCAGTCATTCAGTTATTATTTCGTCTGCTCCTGGTGTTTTATTATTCTTCATACTCTTTAAAGCTTCCTAGGTCTATTCTTCGTCTTTTTCCGATATATCTTCGGAATTGATATTTCTTACTTTTATCTTTAGTTGCTTCTTATCTTCCAAAGGTAGTTCTTGTTTTTGTTCATATAGACTTTTATATAATCTTTAACTTCCGTTAGTAGTCCTCTTCGATCTGTAATTAGTTTGTTGTTGTTTTATTCCCAAATGTCTTTTGATGCTTTTCATGTTTTTACTTTCTTCTATCACTCTCTCTACCTCTTCGTCTTGTCTTCTTTTATCTTATTTTATAGATTTATTTTAACATTTTTTTCGTTTCAGCGTAGATATTGGTGCAGTAGTAGCAGTTCACTCCTTTCTTTAAATAATTTCCTAGTTATTCACTCCATTTTTCATCTTTGCTTTTCCACTTTGGCCACTTTTTAACCAGCTAATATCATTGCTGTATGTAATCTATCATTTGTTTCGTTTATTTCTTGGTATTGTAAGTTCTTCTTCTTCTGATTATAGGCCAATGTCCTGTTAATTACCTACAATGGAGTAGGTTCTATGAGCCCTCTTTGCACGTATGCCGGGCAGGAGGCTAGCCTAACCCGTCGAACAGAGAAGAGAAGTTCCACTATATGATTTACGATTGTGAAAGATGTTCGTATGACAACCGGGACCGACGGTTTTACGTAGCCTCCGAAGCACGACTGGTTGCATATGCCACTATATTGGTCAACCTATCCGAGTACTGACCAGCGCGGATGGTGCTGGACTACGAATACCGTATGATCTGGGTCCGTAGCGTTCTGCTACGCAACCAGTATTGTGAGTCTTGCTTTAAAATGTTTTTTAGTTCTTGTTTACAGTTTTAATTGTTTTTCGTTCAGTACGGATACGTGTTTGCCGATTTTCTTTTCAGATGATAGTATGTAGATAATTTCAGTATTTGTGGAACCGCTGTGACTAATCCATGTTCACTTTCTATTGGATTTTTTGAAAAAAGGTATTCATGGCATAGGATTTTGTTGCTCTATGGAGTTGGTAAGGGTTTGCTCTCTGTACTTTCTTTCGCCTAATCCAAAATTACCTATTTTATCTTCATGGATTTCTTCCTTCTTGCCTATATTGGTGTTGAAGCCTCCCATGGTTATAGTGTAATTAGAAGAGCATTCATCTACTGCTGGTATAATTTCTTCGTAAATTGCTGGTATGTCTTCATCTTATATGTTGAGGTCAGGGCATAAACTTGTATGATCTGTAGATCGCAGTGTTTATACAGTTGCGTTTTAATGTATGCCACTCTGTTTAATATTCCTTTATAAATTACTACGTGTGGCACAGTTTGTTTGTGTACAATGAATCCTGTCCTTCCTCCTTTTCTCTTAATTTCAAATATACCTTATAAATTCCATTTCATGTGGAGTTCTTCTTCTAGTTATTGTAGTTTTTCTTCTCCTTTCTTGAAGCAGGTGTTATATGTGGTTATATTCATTGTGTTTTGTTTTTACATTTGTTCTTTTTAATTCCTATTGACGGGTGAAGCATGATATCGATTGGAACTTTTCGTACGTTACTTATAGTGCTTAAATAAAGGTGTGTGCAACAATCCAGCTGTTTAGAATTTTTCGGCATTTTACTGGACTATTATGAGCGAACTCCATTTTACGTTTGTAGGCTCAAGTAGCTATAAAAACATACCCAAACATTGTAGTACATCTTGAAAAATGCATCAAATATCGCTTAACAAATATTACTCAAGGCAGTTGCTTTTTTGATGTAAACGTGTAGAAAATAGTCGTTCCTAAGACCAGTTGCCCAGTGTGTTTAAAAATAAACCAATTTATAGCAACTTCGCTGCCACTTATATATATTTGAACTCATCAATTTCCTAAAATAGTAGAAACTCCAAGTACTGTTAAAGATAGTATCTGCATTATAATAGGTTAAATTAAAATACTTGATTAATAACTTATTTATTTGAAAATAATCAATTAATCCAACTAGTATATTAACCTTTTTAATGTGAAAGTCATTAAAATAAATACATAAACATCTATTGGAATGGGTTAATTAACTGATTATTTGATCAAACCATTTATATGATTTACAGGGCACTCAATTAGTTGATTTGTTTAATCGCTTGCCTACGAACATTTAATAGTGGATTTGTAGAAACATTTAATGAAGAGGTTTATTTTTTTCTTACTTCAGAGTTTTCCCACTCATTGTTGGATATAGGCCCTAGTTTTTCTTTTTAACTACGTTTCGTTAGTGTTTTCATTTAATTTATATTTTAGAACGGTTTTCATCATGTCGGGTAAGGAACGTATACCTGCCAAAGGTAAATTAAAATAGTTTACAACTTTGGTGACTTTGCTTTCTACAGTGACGTTGACAACTCAAAGGACGGGTCGAAACAATTGTAAATTTTAACAAACTGGTGCTCCAGACATGTTTACACCGCGTGTCTAACTTCTTACACTTCGGCACCTTTGACTTTAGGGTCCAACCGAACCGAATTAGTTTCTCAGGAACGATTTTAACTTTCAACAAAGACCTTCAGGCAGCAAATTGAATTTATAGCATTTTTGGGCAGCGTAATTAAGCTTGATTATTATTAATTTTCTAGTTATTCTTATGTACGTTGTTTGTATAAAAGTAGGAAGGCGAAGTAGATGAGAAATCCTCTTCTGGAAATAAATTAAATTTGTATTGAACATCAGCAAAGTAAGATTTTCTGCGAAACATACTACCGACCGAAGTAGCCACCTGACATTGATCGATTGATGCAACCTAAATTAAGGTAAAAGCTCGAATTGCACGTATGCTAGGGGTATCAATTTTTTATGAATGCTTTTTGAAGGTTGCTTCGTACTCAAATATGCTCTTACCCGAGATCAAACTTTTAAGGTTCTCCCTAAATTTGCTACCTTTCTGTTGCTTTTCTTGTATGAAATATTTTCAATAAGGTATTAATATTTCATTTGGTAACGAAATTTGCTTTAAAAGAAAAATAATTAAAATAAAAAATAAAAACTAATAAAGCAACTGTCAGACACACACGTTCTTTCAGTAAATCCAATATAGATCGAAGAAAAACAATTCAGAACTCAGACCTCGGGCGAGAGTGCGTTCGTTCGCTGATTTTGAAACCTAAAGAGCGTCAACTAAGCGTTCCATTTAATTAAAGCTTTTGTCGCCAGGGCGTTTCGTCGTTGGTATAATTATTTTGTCTAACGGAACTGGGTAAAAATATACGTATTTTGAAGCCTCGGACCCTACCGCAACTACCCATATCAAAGCCTGTGATCTCAGACAACTGAGCACGTCCACCATTTAGCTGTAGGACTGAATCTAATCGAATTAATAAGTGGCCTCATGTATCTGAAAACTTGGATCGGAATCGGAGGGTATGCATAATGCAGCTATAACTAAATTCAGGAATGTGGCCACTCACTTAGCGGCATATATTATCAAGTAACAAGCTTGACCCTGCCTCTTAGTTTATGTAATATATATAGGTAACTAAAGCATAATACAGATGGATTAGATTATATTTAAGAATCAATTGATCTAAATTATCTAGAACAACTGGATTTTTGGCTTCCAGAATTCATATTTTAACAGACTTTGAAAATTACTGCTTCTTATAATTTCTCTTTATTTAGAGAATTTAGGTGCCATATATTGTCTTTGGCACCACGTGAAATTGTTATATAAATTGGTAATTTTTAAGAATTTTAGTAGGTTTTTAACTTTACGAAACTGGTAAATTAGATATGTTTTACAAAGGAACAACGTATTTGTATGTTAACTGCGGGAAATAGACAGAAGATGAAAGCTATAAAGCTGTATAACAGAAATGAGTTCATGTACTATACTCTAAAAAAGTTAATTCAGATGTACACATTTTAAGTAAAAGTATCGCCATATTGATGTATATGATAGATGCGATATGTGAGCGTATCGTCGTATCAACACTTATTTATATACCCATTAGGTGCCGTAACATTGTCTTTGACACCGCGTGAAATTGTTATATAAATTGGTAATTTTTAAGAATTTTTGTAGGTTTTTAACTGTAAAGAACTGGTAAATTAAAGTATGTTTTACAAAGGAACAATGCATATGAATGCTAACAGCATAAAATAGACAGAAGATGAAAGCTATAACGCTGTATAACAGTCATGAGTTAATGTAGTATAAAATAAGAAGGTTAATTCAGGTCAACAAATTTTATGTACTCTGCACAAAAACACAATGATGTTAATTTAAGTTTCTGTATGGAAACGTATCGATATATCGAAGTGTAATACGCATTATAATCGCACGCGTCCTAATATCTATACTTACCGATGTATTATCGTGGGGTATCAGTATATAGAAGTATGATACACATAATCGAAACGTATCGTCGATTAGTACATTTCCACATGTCCATAAAATGATAAACAAAATATCCCAACGTAGTCGTATGATTCACGTAACATGCGAACGTATATTTGTATCTATCTATATGTATAAATCGGACGTAGGACACCAGAATATTAAAAAGTATTGTCATATCGATTTAACCCGTGAAACACGTTATATGAAGAAGTGTCACCATATTGATATATTTATTTATGACATTCGTAATATTTAAATGTATTATAATATCGATATGTGTGAATATGTCGGCGTATCCGTAACATAATCGCCTATAGTATCATCGTATTAGTACGTATCGTATCGTATATCCACGTATGATCAACATGTTATGAAATCGTATAGTCATAACATAACGATATATCGATTTTTCAATACTCATCATTTAAAACGTATTGTCGTATTGATATATGGACGCATGATGAAGATACTAGAAATGTATCAGTACGTATCGAGATATGGAGTTATGATAGATGTGATATACGAGCGTATCGTCTAATCAACACTTATTTATATATCCACTTGTGGCGCACGTAATATCGCAACGTAGCCTCGTATAGACATATCAACGTATGATATACATATCCCAAAATATCGTCCAATCGATATATCAATGCGCGATATGCATAATCGATACGTATACGGATTGATGCACGATAGACGTAATATATAAATATATCTCCTTAATAGGTATCGATATATCAATCCATGGTCTACATCATATTATAACATATCGTCACATTGATACGTACTTGTCACACGTCGATATATATATCGACGTATGATACATATAACATGCAAACGTGTCGCAACATTGTTATATTGACGTATGGCGCACGTAACATTCAAAACTATTATCGTATCGACACGCATAAGATACGGAAAGCTCCGACATTTTTGGAAGCGTTCGGTAAATTATTATTAACAGGATTCTCTTACGTTACCGGTTCAACACTGACGCCCACATCACTATTAATTTAATATTTTATATTTAAAGATTTTATATAAAATGGCATTTAAAACCGATGGTTTTCTTGGTATTACGTACTTTCGAGCATTTATGTAGTATGTAATTTTCCGTAGACACGAAAAAAGCACTTGCATTAAAATTTAATTTCGAAGATGCCACATTTCACAACAGCTTGAAGAATTTGAATTAACAAAAGGTATTATTTGCTATAATGAATATAACCTATAATCAGGTTGCTTGCGCTATAATTACTTATTTTTTAGAATATTTACTCTTGGTGGTCAAGGAAATCCTGTAAGTATAATGCCTAAATCGAAATTAGAATTAGTTATTGACACTAGA
>JABXWE010034442.1:0-12589 GCA_014611495.1 Limonius californicus
CCTGCTTCTGAGAAGACTCTTTTGCTGTAAACACTGGTCGCTTGTACAGGAAGGAATTTTCTCGCCATTTCGCTTAAAGTGGGCAAGACGCTTTTCCACTCTTTCCACCACAAAAGTGGCTCTTCGGTTCTTGTAAGTAATGGCATATTTAAATAAATTTTAATTTCTTCATTAATAGCTTTCTCTTCGCTACTTGTTTTTCGTGGCGGCGAAACAGCAGAAGTAGAGGCGATATCGTCAAAACATTGCCATAATTTACTTTTGTTTTTGTCTTCAGTATTTTCAGAAACTCGCATCATTTTTGACAAAGGAGCATCACTGTCATCATCGCTTGAGGTTTGTGATTTCAAGTTCCGAGATTCGGTAAATTCCGAAAGCATAATAGCTTTGGTATATTCATGTTTGTCCGGAACAAAAAATGCAAACTTAAACCTTGGGTCTAATATTGTTGATATAATGTAGTATTTGTTTTCAAAATAACTGTCAAATCTTGTACTTATTTCCTGGCATAGAAAGTCTTTCATTGTTTTAACGCCAGAAAAATTATTCTCCTCTTTTGATAAGTAAGTCTTTAAAGTTGGGATTGTTGGAATCACTTCCGAAATTCATGCCACATTAGAACTCATTGTCCTCGTAATTTCTTCAAACGGTTCTAATAAATTGAGCAATGGTTCCAATAAATTCCATTGGTTAGAGTTTAAACTATTTAAGTTGTTCTCCGCTGCATATAAATTTAATGCTCTTTTCTGATCGTTTATTCTTTCTAACATATAAAATGTGGAGTTCCACCTAGTGGACACGTCCTGAACCAATTTTTTGGGGCTCATATTAAGCTCGGTTTGGATTTCCTTTAATTTCGAGCATGCAGCAGCTGAGTGGTTAAAATGTCCCACAACTTTTCTGGATACTGCTATTGGGTCAGATATTGACCTCTGAGTGGCAATGCTGTTTACTATTGCTAACTGCAATGTATGAATAAAGTATGAAACGCTAACTATCCCAGCATCCTTGCAGCGTTTAACAATATTAGCCCCACCGTCTCTAACCATTAAATTGGATGCGTAAAATGTCCAGGTCCCACATTACTAGCATATTAGAAATCATTTTCTTGATTGCTTCTCCTGTATGAGTACCGGGAAATGTCTACAGTTTAAAACAATATGATCATATTTAAAATTATCATCAAGCCAGTGGCCAGTAAAGCTAATGAAACTTTCATTTGTACGAGGGCAGGTCCATATGTCTGATGTTAGGGAGATCAATGGAACATTCACTATTTTATTTTTAATAGTATTGAATAATCGATCATAAATATCGGGAATTATTTCTTCGCCGATATATTTTCTCCCTGGTAATTTATATTGCGGCGCAACAATGAAACCGAATTCCAAGACATCATTCTTTGATGCTACTTTGTGGTATATCCAAGGAAACAGTTTTATAACATTATTGATAAAACACATTTCTAATTGTCACACAGTTAGGTTAGTCTACCAAACTTTCCAAACAATCATGCTTAATATACATGTAACAAAACTAAAATACGCATCTCTTTTGTATTGACGTATCCGTCGATTCTTCTTCAATAGCATTTTTAAGAACATTTTACTTGAATATTTATTCCAACGTGAAATTGTAATTTTTAATTACTTGTAGTTGTTGATCAATGAAATCTGTGGTAAGAGTTTCATTACATTATTATTAAAACACATTTCTAAATCGTTAAATCGTTAGGTTAGTATAGCATGGTTTCTAAAAAAACAACCAAGTTTAATACGCGTGTAACAAAACTTCCCCTATTTTATAACGACGTGTCTATCGATTCTTCTCAATCACAAATTTTATGAACATTATTTCACGTTGAATATTTATTTCATCGCGGAACTGCAATTTTTAATTCCAAATCTAGAAACAACCATGGGAACTTTGGAATACCAAGCATCAATTTGCATTAATTTATATTTTATTTTATTCGAAACTATTAACAAAGCGCACACACAAACCCCCCATTGATTGGTTCGACACATACCAGATTCGCTCCGGGTATTGCCATGAGCCATTAATTTTCTCGGTTCAGCCCTGGCGCCAGCATGGACATGTGTCACCCAACCGGACTTAATGCCCTAACCCATATTCGTACGCATATTGATGATGGGCCTGTGTGTTTATGGACATGGTATTCTATGTTTTATTAATGCGGCGTTACGTATGCACCGGCCATATTACTCAAGCTGCAAGTTGTTATTTAACAGATCAACCTGTGCTGGATTTTGCAAGTCAACGTCGGGTAGGTACAGTTATCGATTTTTAAATTCCTTCCGTTCGGGTTTGAAAAGATTTTCAATGTTCTTAAGGAAGTAAGCGTGATTGCAATGAAATGGGATTGTTCATGATTTTGTGGTTATAATAGAAGTGATTGTAATAATCAAAATATTAGACCAATAGTTTTTCCATGTGCCAGACGGTTGATCTGAAAAATATTAGAAAAATTGTAATTTTTGTAAATTTGATGAACCACAGTCAAACTTCTCTACTTAAAATTTCTATATGGGAAGTTTTTAGAAGGATCCTAACAATGAGAGTATACATAAACGTTATTTTGGTCCCTTATATCCAATTTCGAATTTTCTAGCTGAAATATTTCAGTACGAGCTATTTCATCCTTTAGAGATAACACAGTTATACTGTATATTTCAATGTCAGGTATATTGCGTCTTTCTCGGAATTTGAAACTTGCTTTATAAGGGATTTTACAGCCCTTTGTGCGCTCCCTAGTTATTAAGGAATACACGTAGATTTGTATGTAAGTTGTACATACATTATCAAAAAATTTAGTTTGCAGTTGCATTTGCATTCTTGCATAGTGTACTCGTATCACTAGAATCATAAAATGTAAAACGAAGAAGCAATTGCTTAAGTGTATGTGAATAGTCAAAGCTCTTAGATGAAATCGACAAAGTTGAGAAAAAGAAGTACGAGGATCGTTTATCAATAATTATTGTCCTTAAAATAGAAAGCATTTACCGACAAACGAATAATTTTCTTCATAGAAACGTCAGTTATTAACATTAATATATGCTAAGTTGCAAGTGCATATCTTCTTGTTTATAAAAGTTATACATTTAATATTACTGTGGTTCTGGTGATTTTTTGAAATAGAAAAATTCGAGTTAAGGGCTGTCATAAAATATCTTTTTAAGAAGGTTTTACCACCGTAGGAAATTTATAATGACATATCTGGAGTGTTGGGTGATCAAATTAAGTAATTAAGAATTGGTCCCGGGTTTTCAAATTAGGAAAGAAATCATGTCAACATGTAGGTGCTGGACCGCCAAAAACTGTTGTCACTCAAAAAATATTGATTTGGTCTATGATATGGTACTGAGTGATCGGAGAATTACGGTTAAATATATTAATGAGACATGGCTTTTCCGTTGGAAGCGTTGAGGAAATTTTGCACAAGGAAAAAAACGCATGCGGGATTCCGAAAACATTGTCACCTGATTAGAAGCGGACCAGGTTGCTCACTGCTGTGAGCAATTTGTGATTAATGGACAAAGAATTAGATGGATTGTTGGAAAGATTTGTAACTGTAGATAAAACCTGGTTTCATCACTTTGATCCAGAGTCAAAACGACAGAGTATGGAATGGCGACATCTTGGTTCCTCGCCCCTGCAAAAGTTATTTCGTATTTTGAGAATATGAGAGAGTTCTTTGATTACTTATCATGGTCATACAATAAAGGGAGACTATTCCGCAAAACCCATACTAAAAGTTCGTGAGGCTATAAATAAATAAATACAAATAAAAAAAGGCGTACGAAATTGAAAAGCAGAGTTCTGTTCCATCAAGAAAACGCTCCCGCTTACAAGAGCTGTGTTTCTCTTCTTATTCTTGAAGTAGGTCTAGGATCTGTTAGTTTTGGTATCTTCAATCTTGGGATATGGACTGCCAGCTTTCCTTCCACCTTTTGTACGGTCGTCCTAGCGGTCGAGAGCCTTCTGGTCTTTGGTTTCTTGCTATTTTTGCTAGTCTACTGTCTCCAATGCTCCCGCTTACAAGAACTGTGTTTCTATGGATGCTGGATTTGAAATTTGAATATTCGCCAGATTTGGCCCCCAGTGACTCTCACCTGTTCCCCAAATTAAAAGAACATCTTCGGGGAACTCACTTTTCGGACCATGAAGAGGTGATGGCTGCTGTGAATGAGTGGTTTGCAGGACAAAGAGTTTTCTAAAGGCATTGAAGCTCCGCATCATCGTTGTGTTAAGTATGTTAACCCTTTAGGGGTTTCTGTTGAAAAATAAATTTGTCGTAAAAGTCTAAGTCATTTGCTTCTATATAAGGGACAATAAATGATGAACCACCCTCGTACATGGCAGCGCGTTTTAGTATTACCCCGAACATCTTACTAAAATTAAAATAAACGTGATTCCATTATTAGGCAAAGCGAAGACCGAGATTCAGACATAAAACGTTTTAAATCCTGTGTTTACGAGGACATTGACGAACCAGTTTTCAAGTGGGTTAAATTAGCACAGGATAAAAATTAATCGCTTTGCGGTTCTATAAAAAAAAGGCTTTGGAATATGCAATAAAGCTAAATCAACCTCGGTAATTTTCAAGCAAACACTGACTTGTTAGACAAAGTAAAAAAGATATTGCATTTTGTAAAAAGTCAATTTCCTACAAAAGTGCAGATGTAAGTGAAGAAGACATGTGAAATGTTTTCTCAGTTATTTAGTTTTTACGAATAACTAACTACCTAGACACTGATTATTATCCGAATTTCTCAAAATTTTGAGAAAGATGATCCCTGATCTTTGTATGCTTGCTTACTGTCACAAACGGTTTCCCATTATGTGACCCTTGGGCGAATCTTGATACACGTGGTTCGTATAATTAGGTCGATCATTAGTTCAGTTCACATCTGGTATACACATACTGAACTGAAGGAAGAAGAAGCTCAACTGAGAAGACTACTTATAATTTAAAGACAGCATTTCAACACCCTCTGTACAAGCTCCTGTATGTATTCAAAAAATGTTTAGAAGAAATAACAAAATTTAATGTGTAATATAGGGCTGTTGTGATATTATATGAGTGTTTGTATAGTTGTTTAATCATTCCGATTTTACATTAAACCAGCATAATTTTCTCGTTCATCCATGATATTGTTCTTCTTCCTTGAGTGCCACCTCCTATCTGATGTTTATAATAATGATAGATACGATCTTTGACATTGCTGCTCTAAACAACTCTATGGAGGAACAATTATAGGATTCCCGTAGGTTTTTTAGCCAAGAAGTTTGTGGTCTTCCTACATGATACATGAAATTGTTATGGGGCCTAATACATGTTTTTGTGAATTATTTGATATATTTTATGCGTGCCTCTTTTGATAAATAAATCTTTAGATCAATATCACACAGAAACACTTTGAAATTATTAAAATTAAGATACCTACTGCTTGAAGATGTTGATTATTCGAAAAATTTTACATATCATATCTGTACCACATGTAAGCATCCTTAATCAACATATCATCACGTTTAACATAGAAGGGTTATATAAATAACATAACGTTTTGGCAATTCCAAGTAATCCGTAAGACATTTCCCCAGGTGAAACCACATCAGAAGCGTAAACTCTACAACAGTACTTTTTGCATAACAATCCCAACCATTTTTTGAACCGTGACATATGTTCTACTAAACTTCAGGTTGCCAATACCCATAAATATTTATTCTTTCTTATGATTTTAAACTTAAAGTAGGAAGCTGGATATTTAAATTTATTGCCAAAGACATCGATTTTTATGGGATCTTCGAATAAATACTTCAAGGGATATGAAGTTGAAACTTTTCAGTGGGGTATTTATTTACAATCTTGTACACGTTAAAAAATATTTTGAGTATTTTTGAGGCGAGCTACAAATTAAACGTAAAAATTTTCAAGTCTTCTAATTTTGAACTAAAATTTTGTCGAGATGAAAAGAACGATAGCTCGACTTCAACATCCCAGGACTAAGCGGCAGGATTGAAAATAACAGGACTAAGTCCTAAATTACCAAGGAGAAGAAGAAGAAGAACTCGGTTTTTATACAAGTTTTGAAGTAAACACTTTTTACGAAAGAAACCACAATACAGTTCAATAGTATTATTTTCACTGTAATCCTAGAAATTTCTTCAACCCCTACATGTACAAATGTGCTTGTCATAGCCGAGTAATTCACTTTTACAATATTATTATCTACATGCTAATATGGGTGTCTAAGTGTATTTTTCATTGTCATTGTTTCACAGCCACAACCGTAGATCGCGTATACAATACCCTGACGTACTAATACAGTCCAGTGCTATCATTCTCAGACGACTGACGTACATGACCAACCACTCTATGCATGCGCATGGGCGCGACCGGCTGGAGAAATGCGCAATATCTTTCCTGACCCTAGCCAGCAGTGCAGACAACGCATTCCGCGCTCTGTATTGAAAGGGTAAATTGTATTCCAAGAATTGGGGGATGCTTCTTTATTCAGTATGGTAATCTTCGCAATTCTTTTAATGTCTGCTATCTATGTTAGATAAAACTAGAAGTTCTTCCCAAATCTAACTTTTTAAATATAGCTATGGTAAAACATATATCTGGATGTAAAAGAATAGCAAACATTGAAGCTGAAGATCTAACCTGGTGTTATTTTCGTTTTCCAAGAGCAATTGTACAAACTTCTTAAATGAGTGAGTTGCAGAAGCCCTTAATTGGAGTTGGACGGTTCCTAGAGATTTCACATATATTATCTAGGCTTCACCTAATCTTAAATACCAATTTTTACAGATTACCACCAAAGATGTTTTTACAGTTAAACGTTTCTGGGGTGAAAACTTCATAAATATTGCGGAAATAACCTTTAATTTAAATCGCTTTGATTCGCTTTACACAATATTATTTATCTACGTGTTCTGATATTCAGCAGACATTGAAAAATAAATGCTTTAAGTTTGTCATCAAATAAATCTATTGGTTTAAATTTTAGTAGCAAGTTGCCTCAGGTTCAAAATCTCGTTGAACCTGAAGATCTTCGATGGTATTATTTTCTGTTATACAAATATGGTTGTACAGTTTTTTACGTATGCTGGATTGAACTACAGAATTTCACATTAAGGGTTACTGTGTTAAGTCTTTCTTTCTGTCAGTTATTTTTCTTAATATTTTCTAATGGTGCTTAAAGCAATGGTCAGAAGAAATAAACTGGATGGTTACCCCTTTGCAACTAAAGCTGAAAAGTTACAAGCAACAATTTCAGTTTTTTCAGAATAATTTTGAACTACAATTCGTTTTGTCAGATTTATATACAGCTTACACAACAGTACTAAAAATCCAGTTACTTTACGCATCCTCTAAGAAGGTACTTTTTGGTGTATGATTTTCAGTTCAACTTCAACGAAATGTTCCAAAACATGACTTGACGACTGACAGAAAAGCTTGTCTAATATTTATCTACACACGTCTTATTAACGAGCATTTGCCATTATCATCACCGTGTTGAACTTCAATCAATGATGTCTGACATCATTTAGCAAAATGGGCATGAGCTTGCAGATTCTAGCCATTGCAAACGTCCATGTCCCTGTCATCATTCCACTATCAGTTTGAAACAATCCTAGTTCCTCAGTGGTGAAGGAGCTTTTTTGGGGTTAAAGTAAACCATGAAAAGCAAGGATTACGCGCACTGTGACTAAACAGAGAGAGGCAGGAATGTTTTTTATTTTGAAAATAAATTCCACTAAAAAAGTGATATAATAAATACATAAAGTAAATGTACTACAAATATTTTTTAACCATTGACACAGTTACCCATCGAGGAAAGGCTATCAAAAGCAGTTAATTGATTAGTCAGAAATATAAAGGAAAGTGGATCTTTCTTGGTATGAATATTTTTTTGTTCAAATAAATGATGGTTAATAAAGATTAAAGGGCATTAACAAAACAATAATTCCGGAATTCTTGTTGTAGTACATAAGTAAATCTGCTGCACGGTGGGTATCAAAAGGGCGTTTAGACAAAGTGTTTGCAAGTTAAAATTATGCAGTTTAAAATATTCAAAACTTGGTAAGTAAGTAAACTAGCGTAAGAAAATTGTAGTTTTTAGTAATTTTAAGGGAAGAATCTTCTCCTGATTTAAATTTAAATAAGCGCCAGCGTCTGATTCACATTCAAACAACTAGTGTCGACACTGTAGAAAAAGAATAAAACATGTTTTCCTCAAAAGCATTATAAAAGTATAAAATAATGGATACTGCCCGAGTGCTTTATAGCTTTTTTCATTCATTATTTATTCATTCATACTACCCCCCCCCGGAGCCGCTTCCGCATTACTTCAGGGGGGTGCGGGAGTCCCTTACATAGTAACCATTCATGCAACATGCTAAACTAAACTTATCTAAGTGAAATACGGTCGCCTCAACTGAGGTTCGAACGCCCAGCCAAAAGAACCATATTTCACTGTGACTTCGAGTAATAGCGCGTTTCCGCACTGCTCCACCGAGGCCCCTGAGTGCCTTATAGCTTAAAATATAGTAAGTTCCATATCCCTGATCAACCAAATTAACTAAAAGGTATTGGGGAAAATTTGATAGAAAATGTCACAAATATAAGTATTAAACCCATATCTACTTCTGAGTGTAAGCTAAAAATTTTTAATATCGTATGGGCTTTGTACTGCAATAGTTACACAGTTGTGGTAGAATCGAAAACTGAAATACTTAGAAGAATCAAATTTGCTATCAAGGGACTGAAATTTTTCAGAATATCCAGGGCATGGATGGGAATTCGGTAATTACTATCAACACTGTAGACAGTTTGCATGGAAAACGGACTCTTACGATGGGTATATTTTCTAAAAAAATAGTAAAGGAAGATGAAAAATAATTAAACACATCCTAAATTTTTTCATCTAATTGTAATACTCAGGATGCAAGTTTAAAGTTATTGATAAAGACCTCCAGCCACACAGAAGATAAACCAAAACTAATAAGCACCATAAGTAATTTTAAAAACCCTAAATTTATTACCAACAAATGGATAGACTATACATTCTGGCATACTATTTAATCGATGTTTTACACCATTTTTAAATACACCCTTTTTAACTGATAATTTCATATTTTGCGCGGACGGTCGGGAGTTTAAATCTCCTATTCGATGCCTACCCAGTCTCTTTACATAATTGGGTACCTGCGTTCGAATGAACACCAGGTATTAATGCGGTTGTCTAATGTATGATGCCCACCACATGAGTTTGAGAGTAAGGCTACGCGAGATTTGACCATCCGTCTTGCAGGCCAAACATGGGGTGTAGTGTAAAGCCTCCCCATAATAATTCATGATTTTTTTCGTTTTTACTTTCTTTTTCTTTTAATAAGTATACGTTTATTTTCAACAGTAGGTTTATAAAATTTTAATTCATTCGGTTAACTGGGAACTGCAACTGCCTATATTTTAACTATGGTGTGATAATGTTTCTGACGAAAAGAATTGTTTTTTTCTACAGTTTAGAATTAATTTTTTGAATGCGAATAACACGTTGGAGCATATTTATATTCATATTAGTAGAATGTTCGTCCCACACAAATTTCCTAAACAATTATAGTATTTTTAAATCTCTTATATTAACAACAACAAAGTTTTAGAAATTAGCAATTGCTTAATTCACCTTGTAAGAACTTTACATCAATGATTTATAGATACAATAAAGCTAATTAAGGTACTGCGAAGACTTTCCAGGATTATTGTTCTATTAGTAGCCTTTAAACTTTACCTACCGCTGTTTATGGGAACCAAAAAATTAGTAATAACAAGAAGGATAAACTCTTCCTTATATAATTGATTTTGAGGATCTTTTCTCAATGGAGAATTGTATGTTAATGGCGAACAAATGTGCATTACGTTACTGCTTGTAGTAAACGTACTTCTTCAGTTCCATTCCTCCACAACAGAAAATATATTCCTGTTAGCTCTAGCGGGCATAACTTTTACTCCTTCGCTCTCATAGCTATAAGCATAAGATTAATGTTTTTCAACTTCAAATGCGACTGCCATTTTGAAAACTGCAATTAAAAGCGGCTACCATTACATATGAGCAAAACAGTTCGCTTGGATATTCCCAGATTTCAGACCGTTTCTGCACATTTACGAAAGTTCGAATATGATAATGGTGGAGGTACATGAGTTTCCTATTAATTATCAGAAACATCATTTCCCACATTCTTGGTTTCTCATTTTTAAAGTTTGTCGATGTAAAAACTAATTTTTGATTGCCAGGTCGGTTTAGAATTCCCTTAATGACTAGCTGTAAAGCCCATTTTATATCAGTCCAAATTTTGTAAATTCGACTGCGAGTATCAAGCGGAAACCACCGCTAACATGTTTTGATAAACTTTTCAGCTAGACTTAAGATCTCATATAAAATCTGTTACAAATAAACATCATTTACAAATTACAAAAGTGTTCTATTAATATTGCTGTGTGAGAAATACAAGTATCGAATTTGCTAGGGTGACTACCGTTATTAATTTTGCACCGTTTATTAGAAAAGAAAGTTTATTTAGGAAGATACTTACGCATTTGCAATTTCATTAATTTAAATAAAACATTAGCTGGCATTACATTTTAAAGAGATGTAAACTGTAATGGTAATTTTTCGAACTGAATACGGTTGGAAAAGTATAACTACTGTTGGAGAATCAAAACTGATTAATAACTTATTGTTACTGTATTTACTCAAATTATAATTTTTAATTTTTTTCCCTAACTTTTGGCAACGCTGAAAGTAAAGATCACCTACTTAACATAGATTGGTTGTGAATTTTGCATGTTTGTTTTACGCAGACATATGAAGCATATAATGCTTAGAAATAAGCAAGTTTACTCTAGTGGTGCATAGAAGCAATGTTACGTGAAAACTTAAGCCAGATAGGATTATACTAGCAGTTAAGATCGTGTCCTTTCTGTTATAACCGGAAGTGATATTATCTTTTAATTTTCAGATAGATATATTTTTGATTCTGTATTTTAATTCTAAGTAAATATACCTTTACAATGCAATTTGCATATTTTTCCTGCAAAAGAAAGTATGTTATTGGTCACTAAATCAAAATTTAGAAAAGTCCTAATTCTGATACACGGCACATCCCGAAATATCTCAAAGAGAACGCGACTCGACTTTCAAACCCAACAGCTAACTCTCGGTGTTTCCCCCAATGAAAGCGTCGTAACTTCAACTTCCCTCGCCCCGAGGAAGGCGACCTCCTGCTACCTGTTGAAATCAATCATGCTAGGCCCATAAAGCATTTACTAATTAAAATGGTAGCGAATGGGGGTGTAACGGCGGAACATCGGTCAGGAAGGGGCGCGAACAGGAAGTGGTGGCGGGGGTGTCGTAAATCAGGGTGTAGGTGCGCGAGGCTAATTGGGTCCCGTCTGGTCCTGGCGCCATCGAACCCGGCACTCCCTCATGGGCACTGTCCATTTCAAACCCACGGATCATTTATATTTATCAATCGACTAAACTGACAGCAGCGTGTATCGGATGTCAGGACCCCAGGGTGTTAACATCAAACAGTTAAAGTGTTTGCTGGGCCTTTTTATTTTATCGAACGTTGTTCTATCGCAACGTGCACGTCGAAATTCTTCGGATGGTTACAACGGAGTGATTTGTAAGGAGACCATGGTCGCGGTAATAACAGTTATCCGACTAAATGCTTAAAAGAGGTTATGCTTTGTTTTGTGCCAACATTCAATTAGGAGATGATGAATCTGAGCGGAGGAAGCTTGCAATTTGCTACGAAATGAATTTTATACGTGTTCAATTATCGTGAAGTTGCGTGCTTTTTGTGAAATTTACAAGGCGTGTATTAAGCGAAATTATGTGCCTCTACACTAGGCTTGTTTTGGATAAGAAAGGATTTTTGCTATTATCTATAAGATCTAAGTTGGATGAACTCTGCGCTTCAAGAGTTGGACAATTGTATTCTGGAACAATATCTTCCGAATAACATTAGATATTTTAAACACAACATGGTTGAAATTTTGAGTATGCATTTTCTAAACTTGTGATATGCACAATTTGAAAATTAAATAGAAAAATCATAGGAGAAAACAATGATCTCTGACTGACATGGGCCTACAATTGGGGTGTTCGATATCATAAACTGGGCATCGAATAAAATTAAATATTGACTATTATTCGATATATCAAAATTCGAATAACTATCGAATTGTTCGAATAACTATAGAATCATTTGAATAAATATCGTATTATACGAATACCTATCGAATTATTCGAATAATTATCGAATTATTCGAATAAATATCGAATTAATTCGAATAACTATCGAATTATTCGAATAAATATCGAATTATTCGAATAAATATCGAATTAATTCGAATAATTGTCGAATTATTCGAATTAATATCGAATTAATTCGAATAACTATCGAATTATTAGAATAAATATCGCATTAATTCGAATAACTATCGAATTATTAGAATAAATATCGAATTAATTCGAATAACTATCGAATTATT
>JABXWE010034443.1:0-25601 GCA_014611495.1 Limonius californicus
GGGGTTGTTTTTTATAATTGGCTGAAATATAACTGGCTGATTTAAAATCGATTGAATTAAAGTAGATTGTTTGCTTATTTAAAATAAACTATCTTACTGAGTTAATAAAAATAATAAAAGCTTTGCTAGTCAAAAATAAAGAATTATAGGTGGTTGTTGGTAAATTAATTTATTTATTAAAAATTACACTTATTAATTATAAATAAATGGTAAAATTTACTTATGCAAACAAGGAGTAAGACTAAAAAGGAAGCTGAATTTAATAAACTAATAGCAGGAAAAATGGAAGTAGATAAAGAGGTAAGTGAAGTAGCACAGCAGGAGGATATTCAAGATAGCGAGAGAACAGAGGTAGTGGAAAAAGAAGAACATACAGGGGGCAAACAAAAAGTAGATTTGGAACAAATCATGAGGATATTAATTGAAATTAAGATGGGAATAGAAGAGCGCAATAAAAAATTAGATGAGTTCAATAAAAAAATAAAAGAGTCCAATAATAAAATGGACGAAAATAAACAAGAATTATTCAACAAATTAGAAGAGGATAGAAAGGAAAATAAACAGGAAATGAGAGAGGTGAAAGATTATATAAATATGGAAAATGAAAAGAGGGATAATAAAATGATAGGTGAAATGAGAGACATAGAAGACAGCTTAGAAACTAAGACAGAAGCGGTTAAAGAAGAACTAAAGAAGGAAAGTAAAGCATTGGAGGCTAGATTGTTGGCAAAGATAGGCGAGATTAAACAAATAAACCAAACTAAAGTAAAAGTTAATTCAGGGGCTAATTACATACAAATGGAGCCTAATATTAACCTTGATATATTGTCAAAATTTGAAGTAAAAGAAAAATTTAAATGGGTAGTAGGATTTATAAATAACTTTGAAATAGGATCTGACAATTTGGGTAATAATAAGAAATATTTATTGATGTTTAATCGTAAAAAGAAAATAAAATCTTATGACAATTTCATGTTCAATAAAATAAAATTAATTAAGTTAGTTAGGCAGACGAAGATTGTAAACAAACATAGGGGGATGTATTCGAATAGGAATACAAGAATGCCTTCGAAGACTACAAAGTTTCCGAAGCCGCCTCCAGAACCTCCGCCTATTATAATAAAAATATAAGGTTAATTAAGAAGACCTAACAAGATTTGGAAAGTGGATGATGAAACAAGCAACGAAAATGGATAATGATTACAAAGGAGGAAATAATTTATAGAATGGACAAGGATAAAAATAATTACTTACAAGAAGAAAGAATTTACAAATACAAAAAAATGTCATTAAAATAATTTAACATTAATAGATTTCAAGTATATTTTTACCGTTAATTATGATAATTCACATGAATTTCTATTAGAAGATCAAGAAGATAATTTTGTAAAAATAATTCACGTCTACTATTTATTAAGATAACTTTATTTAATAAAAACAATTTTGCATCAATAGATAGCGGTACGATGGCATCACTAATAAAGGATGAAATAATAAATAATTATTTAGAATTGCTTAAAAAGAATATAATTAAAGTAAATAAGATAGTCATGTTGTTTAGCTGCAAAAAGAAGATTTCTACTACTAATTAAAGTTGAGTATTAATTTGAAGATATGCAACCAGGAATACTAGGCTAGAATTGATATAGTACAAGCTTTGAATTTTACATTTTATGATCGATATGAAAATGGTACAGCAATTAGCAATTATATTGAATGGAGAGCGACGATGTAATGTATTTAATGATATTATTAAACCTTGGATGGATCCAGTTAGAGGTCACAAGGATGAATTAATAGTTGATAAAGATGTTGAGCAATGTGCCTTCAATCTTAAAAAAAATATATGAATATAAATGGAATGAAAGATTAGATTATTATAAATGACATGATAATGGAAGGATTGCTGGAAGATGGACTACTGGTTCAGAAAATATAAAATATAAAGGCAGAATTATTGATATTATCAAGAAAAAACCTAATGATTATTAATGAGAAAACCTGGGCAAACGAAGAATTATGTACATGAATTGGTGGTGGATGAAGTAGCAAGTTATAATAGCAAACTAATTGTATTCTTTATGCTTATAAGACAACGAGTGAAGCTTAAATAATGTAACAGAATGTTAGACGATGATGTAACTGAATATTTGAAGATGAATTATGTGAATCTTTGAAAAACGGTAAAGAAACATGATTGGAAAATAAATGTTGTTTGTACATAAGTAAGTTATTTGTTTTAAAAATATTGATGGTAATTTCTATTTTATTAATTTAAAAAAAAATAATTCATTATTTTGAGGTTAGCAAAGTTCTTCGATTTAATTTTTGAAGTTTGTTGTCAAGCATAATATTTTTGAGGTTATGATGGTTTAGACAGTTTGCAACTGACTTTTCTTTTGAAGTTATATGTCATATGTCAAATTTGACATGTATTTTTTTTTTGAAATTCAATTAAAACAATGTTATTTTATTTTTGTTTTCGATTCAATTTAAAATAATATACGAGATACTATTTTGGAACATTGTTCTAATTTCATTTCAAAGGTGGCAATATGAGATGGTATTGCGTAGCTTAATTAATTAATTATTTATATAAATAAAGGATACATGCATAATAAATCACATCTTAAGGGTTGTTTCTTTTGTGGAAGGTTTCTTTCGATTCATTTTGATACAGACTTGTTTCTTGTTCGATTGAAATTACAGTTGAGGCATATGCTATGGTGTTCAGCACAAAGAATGAATTTACAAAAAGTAACCAACACAACAAAATATTATAAAGGTGACTTCAGGGCCAATTCTAGGATTTTAATTCATAATCACCTTATATGAGATTATTTGAAGCTGTCCGGAAGGATTTTATTTGTAGCAGTTTGGAGATCAGATATGGATGAAAATTAGATTCTTGAGAAATGCAGTTTGTGTTACTGAAATCAAATTGTGTGTTATAAGTGGCGTCAAAATATACCAACAACTTTATGATTAATTTATATGTTTAGATTTATTTATTTTAAAATTAATTTTAATATCAAAGTTACTCTATTGCAAAATTCTGGTGTATATGTATGTATCTATAGAGATATGATTATTATTAATGTTTTTAAAAAAGAGAATCAATATTTTTTTTGGTCTTTATAAAAATAAATTGTAAACCCGTATAAAAAGCTTTTCCATTTATATTAAAAAGGTTTAAAATGTGATACTACAAAGTTTTGAAAATCTATTTATAAGAACTGCATACCTGAGAACTCCTATTTATAAGAACTGCATACCTGAGAACTCCTAGCTGTTTTAAAAATAAGCATCGAATAGAAGGACATCTACGAGACATCGGGGAAATTTACCTGGGGTGCAGCTTGGAGAGCCCAGAATCCTGTTGAGGCTGGCATTACCAAAGTAAGTCTAGCAATTACCAATAAGGAATGATTAACGATAACTTCGGTAAGAAAAACGTATAACATCGTACCTGTGAACGTCAATTTTACCTTTTGTGGATGATATTAAAGTGTTTGGGTTTACTTAGAAAAATAATTCATATAGCACCAGCCGATTGTAATTGTATGGTAGCAAGAGAAATTAAATAATTTATTCTTACCAATGTATGTCATGCGAAGTAAGCAATTTTGACACATTCTGAACCGACTATCTGAGGTGATTTTTGTGTTCTACCGAGCTAACAACCGTGGTATTTGTATTGGTATAGATATTGTATAAACTTAAATCGGCTATCTCATATTTAGCCTGGCGCTCAAAGTTAAATTGTATTTCATAACTTCTGAAAACACTTATTAAATTTTATGTCATTATAAGAAAATTGTTAAAACCAACATAATTTATAATTTCATTTATTTATTAAAATACTGTCACTATCATTCATCTCAATATATATATATATATATAGAGCGGCAAATTTTAAAAGAACATAATAGTGCTTGTTAGTCAGCGTTGGGTTACATTGTTGCTGAATCTTAGAATGATTGAATAGTGATCGGAGCTCAAAGTTCTCTGCAATGTTGATCAAATTTCCTGATACTTTCCTGGAAATGAAGAAATCAATCAGGTCTGGTACTTTGTTTTGATCTCTGAGTCGAAAGATGGGTTTCCCTGCGGAGTGGTAGTTACAATTCTTTTGCTTTGCGGCTTCATGCAATTCCTTTCCTGTAATTGTGGTCAGTCTTGAACCCCAAATTCGATTTTTAGCGTTGAAGCTTCCTCCAACAATAAATGGTTCTCCTAAGTTTTGTAGCAGGCCTTTAAATAGTCTCTTTTTTTTCAGGTTATGTCTTGGTTGGCGGCAGATTTTTGAAACTGTAATCATTTGTCCTTCTGTTTTACATTTACAACTATAGCTTACATTTCCTCCGTTCATATTTGGCTTCTTCGTAGTGCGTTGTATTTTTGACTATCATCGCACTTCCACCCCTGGCAGTGTTTTGTGGATGTATAGGGTGGAAGGTTTTATATTATTTAAATATTATATAATTTTGTTTTTAAGATGAGTCTCTGATATGAAACATTTATTTTTTGCATGTCCAGGAATACTTGCAGCTTATCTTGTTGTTGCTGAATACCGGCATTTCAGGTAGCTAGTCTTAAGCCTTTCATGTCCACTATTTGTTCTTTGAAGTAGCAGCTTTACTACTATTTGTTTCAAGTTTGTTAATCTCTCGGAGATTGTTTTTAGCATTTTTCTTGCTGTTTGAACTTTTTTCCTGTCGTTCAAGTTTTGACATTAGGCTTTGTAGTAGCTGGTTTGTCGAAACTTGTGTTTTCTATGAACTTTCCTCCTTTTCGTCAGTCTTTGGTAGTGCTAGGAATGATTTTGGGTCCTATCTGCTCAGTGGTCTATTTTGTATCTTCCTTTCATTTGTTACTTTGGTTGGTTTTAGTTGTTTCGTTTCTTATCTTTTGCATCCTTAAATTATATCAAATTCTGTATATAGCTTGCCGAAGTCTAAATATTTTAAATGGTATTTCTACCTATTTTCGTTTAGCATCTTGTTTATGAACAGCAGGCGAAATAACCCTTAAAATTAACTTTTCTCGTCCTAAACAGATAAAATTAGTGCGAATCTTATGTTATTATAATAACTAGACCTAAATTCGTTCATAATGTATGGTGAATATTAATATGTATTTGTATGTTTTGAAAAGTAAGAAAGATTTCAATCCGACGATCAAAGAACTGTATACAATTCGGTAATTCCTGGATTCGATATTGTTTTAATACCTTGGCGAGAAGTGATTCATAACAAAGATATTGGACTCTTCGAACGAATACATAAAGTCAGCCAAATCTGTGATACTTATTACTCTGCTTCCTAGAAATATTGAATAACATATTATTTTCTAAAAGAAAGTATCAGTTAGGTTATACTATTTCTTATTTGATACATATAATACTTTCGACGAAAATATGTTTTTATGAAAGCATAACCCATACACGGGCAGGACATATAATATCTGTATACAAAAATTACTCTGAGCCTCAAAGACCCCGAGAAGCTGTAACTGAATTGGAAGCATATGTCCTACTACTTGGGTAAAGCCCAAACCAATAAGCTGCTTAAGGTACATCCGCAAGTTCTCCCAAAACGAGACGCGGATGTTATCTACTTCCATTCACGATTTTCTAGATCCAAACAGATCCTGCTCGTGAAATCATGATATATTTGGAGAGATTCTAATACATACTGATAAGATAAGATTGTTATTTATATCACAGTACATAATTAGATGTCAGTTTCTGTTTGTTCCTCCTATGTTTGACTGAAATGAGCTCCCGCGAATACGACAGTGATGTATTTGCAGATTGGAGCTACTATTCCTAAAAAGTGCCTGTGAAAACTGCATCACAGATTCATGGATGTCACAAGATTGGATTTTATTTACTTGACTCGGAATGCTCGGAATGAGTTTATTTTGCTCTCTGGATTATTAATTAGATGATGTGTATGTCGTTCTATTAAGTTTATAGCTCGTTCTCCGCTATTTTAAGATTAACAGATAAAATGCTCCCACATTTAATTTAAGTTAGTACTGTTTCATATTTCCAATTTCTCAACTTCAAAACCAAATTACTTCACGAAGCACGTAAAACCTCGGTAAAGGCGTCTTAAAATTAAAATACCACATGTAATTTCCTTTTGTTACGACGTGGCGTGGTTTAATTACTCCCCCGAGCTCTCGACCCCATCATCAGCATTCAAAACGAGATTGTCGATTCGCTATTTTTAAACACTTAATGGTAAGCTCGTCTAAAGTTTCTAGAAACAGCTACTATTTTATAATTCCCCGATATACAAACACGCTTGCTTGTTTGATGTTTTTAAAACTTCGTATCAGCACCCGTTATAGCTAATACCTTTCTATTTTAAAACATACAAGAAGTAAGCGATCCTGTTGAGTTATAAATTTCTGAAATATATTTCTTTCCTTTTAAGGGAACATAACATTCCAGAAATTAAATTCTTGAAATATTGCCCGCCGCTGTATTAAACCCAGTTCTGTTAAAAGGGGAGGAAATGATTTATACATGTAATATTTCCACTTTATTTCAATTAGAATAATTAATTTGTAATTATGTAAAATGAAAATTGATGGTTTGATAAGAATTAATATGAGTAGACTATATTCTGCTTCTTCTGGTTATGGCAATTACCTTGTAATACGCTGCAAAGAGTACCGACGCACTTGGTAATAAATTAAATTTTTAGAAACGGTGAATGTGTAAGCAAATCAATTGTTTTGACACCTTTGTAATACAAAGTAAACCAACAATTTAACCAAATACAATCACATCTAAAGTAAAATGATTGTGTGTTTCGGCTGTTAAACCCAGTCTACTATACACACTTATAAGCGACGGAAGATTCAGTGTGGCTGTCGTCGACGCGGTGCTCACTGTAGTACCTGTACTGATAAATGCAATATAATCGGGTGGGCAGAGATCTGCTCCTCTAGACATATTAAGTAGCAGTGATCCAGTAACTATCACAAGATAAGGATACGGGGTTTGTTCAAATCTTTAAAATAGTTTCGTCAAGCTACAAGACACATCGTGCCACATGGTTAATAATTGGTACTAGTATTGCATTGATTTTCATAATATTACATTTATTTTTCCTATGTTTGTTTTTGCTTTCAGAAGTAAATATGGAAGTTAAAATATTCTTATGAAAAGTAGTGGACAAGAGCAATTTGAAAATGGGTAAGCAGTAGCATACAATGGGAACACAAATACCTATCTACCTATCCAAGAAAACAATGGCTGAGTGGCCTATGTCATTATTGATATATTTCCACAAGTTTTTGACAGTTGTATATACAATTTTATTCAGATCTGCACACCCATTTAAAAATATTATATTCAGTTGTATTAACAATGAATGTTGTAAAATTTGTCACACCAAGTGTAATAAAATACTTGAGAAAAGAAGAGAACGGGCCAGAAACTATCTATGACAGAATAACGGCGGTTTACGGAGAAGAAACTCCATTTAATTACAAGGCTAAATTTTGGTGTAGACAATTTCGTTGGGGATGGGAATCCGTTGAATATGACTTAAAAAAAGTAATTAAACATTATTAACATAAAAGTAGAAGGGTAACTTTTAAATACATTTATTGTAATGAAGATCGGTCAGACCTTCAGATGCCACTAATGAAGAAATGTGCCAGAAAGTTGAGGCTATGATGCAAGGGGATCGACGTTTAAAGTTGCAACTATCTCTTCAGAATTAGGAATTTCTGAGGGAAACGTCATTAGTAATGACTCATTACCAGTTTACACGGTAAATAGGGTTTGAGTAAGCTGCTAGCGTTGTGGATTCCAAGACTTCTGGTTCCGGAAAAGAAATTGCACCGCCAACAAATTTGCCACCCACATTTGTCCACTTTAGAGAAGGATTCAGAGTTTCTCTTATAAATATGACTGGTGACGAAACTTGGGTTCATTACTGGGATCCTGAGACGATTCAAGAATCCATGCAATGGATCCATAAGGGTTCTCCACCTCCCAAGAAATACCGATTCCATCCTTCCGCTGGGAAGCTGATGACTACAATTTTCTGGGACATGGAAGGAATATTGTTGATCAAATACATGCCAAGAGAGACTACATTTACTGGAGAAACGTATGCGATGCCAATACTCTAATAAATCTAAAAAACGCCATTTCTGAAAAACGGTAACATTTGCAACAGAAAAGCATCCTCCTTCTGGATGACAGTTCACGAGTTCAAAAGAATGGATAGGTCGTGCCTGTTTTAGAGGGATGTGGGTTTCAGGAGATTTATCATCCACCTTACAGACCAGACATGGCACCATCTAATTTTTAACTGTTTAGAAAAGTGAAGAAATAGTTAAGAGGACGAAGATTTTACTCAGATAACGGCCTGAAACAGACCGTCCATGACTAAGTTGCTAGTCAACTAATGCAAGTGATTTCTGAAGGTATTAGCCAACTTCCGCACAGATGGCGTAAGAACGTTGATATAGATGGATATTATATTGAAAAATAAAATTATTAACATTTTAGTGTCTCTCTGTTTCATAGCTTGGAAGACCAATTTTTGAGTTCCCCTCGTGTCAGAAGAAGGTAGCAATAAAATAGAAATACGAGTAGATAGATAGAAAAAGAACCAGAAAATATAATATGCTAGTTTTCATAAGTTTGAAATACATAACAAACCAACGGAATGTTTCATATTAATTATTCTAATCGCTACTAATCATACTGCATACTGCTAGCTTTTTTTTTCTCACTCATTCATACTACCGTTCCCTCCCCGGAACCGCTTTCGCATTACTTCAGGGGGGTGCGGGCGTCCCTTACATACTAAACATTCATGCAACATGCACCCTAAACTCAACTAAGCAAAATGCGGTCGCCCCAGTCGGTATTCGATCGTCCCAACGGAGCGACTGCATTTACTGTGACCTCGAGTGGCCAATGCGTTCTTGCGCTAGACCACCGCGGTCCCTAATACTGCTAGCTTATTTACCGCAGTTATTTTATGAATAAGTTCTAGTACTAGTTCTTCCAAATGTATATGTATCGAATTGAAAAACCCCAAATTCCTTGTGATGATGGATCATTCGAATGTTAAAGCAATCAGAAAAAATATTCAAAAGTGTAGAACTTTAAAAATACCGTGTATGCCAAAAAGCGTGGATGAAGTTCATTCTGTTTTGGAGAGGAATTCAACAGAAACAGTAAAAAATGAAGCGTTTTTGCTTTTTAATGATCCAGTAAACAACATCGTTGTATTTTCGTGCTACACAAATTTTCACTTTTTGAGTTCTGTGGAGACTGTATATGTGGATGGGACATTTAAGTACTGTGCAAAATATAACTGCCAGTGTTTTACGATACACGATTACCAGAATGGTCAATATGTGCCTTTAGTACTCAGTCTCAAACTATCGCAGACATATGCTTGATTGTTTAATTTCATTAGGGGAAGTGCGTCAAATGGGGTTTGGTGTTCAGTCTAAAAGCTGTGCTAGTATATTTTGAACTTGCCACCCACATTACTGTATACAAGAAATATGGCATCAAGCTACTGTGTACGGATGTTTATATCACTTGTGCTAGGCTTAGTACAGAAACTTTTCTCCTTAGGCTTTCTGAAGAATATAGTGTTACGCAATCAGATATAGGAAAATGGCTGCATTGCATATTTGGTTTACCTGTTTTAATACCAAATCAAGTCCGCGATTGTTTTGTAGATGATTTTCTGACCTGCAAACCTACGGGCACTCGGCTTGATTTATTTGCCGATTATCTGGCTATAAACTTTACACCTGAAAATTCCAAGTTTCCTCCATAAATCTGGGCGTCCATGAATGCAAGTATGGCAGAAACCACGAACACTTGCTCCTTTCATTCGCGCCTTAATACCAGCTTTTATCAGGCCCTCCCTAATATATATATATACATTTTTTGAAGTGCTAAATAATTATCAAACAAATACATACCTCAAAATTAATAGTGCGAAAAAATTCGCAAAACAGAAAATGCATAAAACATGATGGCAAAACAATAGTTTTTATTAAAGATATTCAATGAATATACCACCAAGACGATAATACTTTCTGATTTTGTAAAACAAATTTCTTATAGATACGGAAATTGCATTATTTTGGTAGAAAACTTTTAAACTTTAAGAAACTTTTGTACCGTTTGTTACTGGTATGGAAAATGGTACCTGTGATTTTTTTGTAGGGCGCCTCAGCTTCTTATTATTTTCTAATATACTAATAAATATATGTGTTTACCAGAAATATTTATTGTTCTTTTATTTTATAATTGTAATTGAACTTGATGTTTATGAAAACTAACTGCTTAATAATTGTAGTGCCTGTTAACTTTTATTGCTTCCAAACAAATAAATTTTGTATTTACCTGAAATGCATTATTTTCTTGATGAAGCTATTTAAAATATTGGACATAGATAGGACCAGCGCAACTCCGAACTGAACATAATCCCTGATTAGAGGGTACCCGTATTATTTTTAAGGCGATCGGCGCAACTCCAATTTGCCCAATAACTTATTAAACATCTCGCTAGAATAACGAGTAATTGCAAATTTTGATGATGAATGCAAATCTTTTGTAGTAGTTGATTGTAAATCGTGTGTTTGTATATATTTTCCTAAAGCCGCAAGGTCGTGGTTCCTTTGTTCTTTAACGCGAAATAGAAAAACAACTTTCTTGAAATACTATCATTTTCGCTTAAAGAATCAATAAAAATTTCCAAGTGGTGTCAGCCGTAACCAGATTTGCATTACGTCTACCCAACGTATCAGCAAGGCTTGGCAATTCAAATATTCCAGAATATTGGAACACTATTGTCATTCAGTATTGTTAGGGAACTGAAGTCTTTTAAATCCTCTTGAACGTGTGAACAATGTTTAGAAATCTTACAATCATGGCATAACGCTATTCCTTACTTGGTCTTGCAATCTAGAAGCAAACTTAATTCTATACCATCCTTTTTCTTCATGATTCATGATTTTGTAATATTGAAACTGTTTCCGGTAAAGCTTCAAAAATTATTAAAATTGTTCGTATCGTTTGCAAATCAGGTTTCATATTATCCACTTCACATCTTTGGACCAGCATCATTTGGTTCATGATCAATATCAGATTCAGAAAAGTCATCTTTAGTTGAGAATACTGTATCTTTTATTGAGACGCATTGTTCTTCCTACTAAAATACACATAGCTGCACCTATGTAGGGTATTTCGATTCCCGATTTCGTAACGAGTGACCGTATAGCGAGGTATACGGGATGATGGTATAAAAGTTATAAATTATTTGCTGCACTTCACCTATCGCATTGTTTTACTAACCGACGTATACCCTGCTCATAAAATTCTTGTGGCTGCTGATTGAAGAAGTCTTCCACAGCTATCGGTACTTCAGCGTCAGACTCAAAGTGCCGACATTTTAACGCCTTTTTCAGAGGTCCAGAAATATGGAAATCGCAAAGCGATAGATCTGAGCTATAGGGTGGATGCTCTAAAACCCTCCATTTCTTTCGTTAAAGATTTTATTTACCACAGCCTAGCATGGCCGTGCTGCAAATAACCCCACGTGTAAGTTTTCCTGGACGTTTCAGCCTTATTGCTTGATGAAGCTTGTTCAGAGTTTCATTGTATAGATTTGCATCGACATTTACTCCAGGTTCCTTAAACTCCATCAGCAAGGGTCCTTCGTGTTCGAAAAATCACCTTGCCTGCAGAAGGTTGTGCTTTAAAATCCTTCGGTGGTGGAGAACTTCAATATTTGCACTGCATTGACGATAACTTACTGGATGGTTCGCAGTCATGGCACCAAGTTTCGTCACCAGCAACTATTGACAGAAGAAAGTCTTCACCATTTTGCGTATAGTTTGTGAGGTGTTGCAGAGATAAGCCTATTCGCACGCATTTTTCTTCATTAGACAAGAGACGAGGAATCCATTGTGAACAAACTTGGCTGCAACCCAGATTACGACCAATACTATGGACAGATCCTACACTCGCAACAACAATTTCTGAAATTTCTCTAATTGAAATTCGACGATTTTCTCTAATAAGGCCTTCCACACATGCCATATTGTTTTCTGTTAAGCATTACACCATGCACCTGGTCGCCGCTCATCCATAGTCCCCTCTTTTCCATTATTAAATTTTCGGCACCACTCCTTCACAGTTAGGTACGCAATACACGCATTTCCGTAGACGGCTTGCATTCGTGTATAAATCTGCAATGTCTGCACACCCTCAATGCAAAAAAATTGTAGGACAGCACGCTGATCAAACTTGGATGGATTTTCAGCAACAAACGCCATTTCATAATCGAAGTTTTAAAAGTCGGAATCAAATTCGAACGGCAGAAACTTATTAATATGTTGCTTACAAACACTACTAATATTAACAAACGTCATTTGAATTATTGCGTTTGTTATCAAGGCTAATTTGATCAAAGACGGTTTCAGTTGAACAAGCCTCATATTATTATTAAGTCCAGTTTCGCCGGATTTTACAGCCATGCCAAGACAGTTAAATGCGACCCCGGCCTACAAGCACCAACAGAGAATACATGCTACCTGCTGACTGGTAATCGCAATTGATTAGGGATTTAAACATTTGCCACTAAAAGTTTGGTCCTACTTTAGGAAAATTTTTCTTTACGGTCGTACATTATTAGCGGCAACAGTTATTAACAATTAGAGTTTAATATTCATATTGGAACTATCAATTTTTTTTTAATAAATGGTCATGAAATGTTAAACTTGTGTTTGACATAAAGTTACGTGGGATATAATCAGAAGGCCTACATTGGAAAGAAAATGTACATTTATTAACTATTAGCAATAATTACGGCAACTATACTTATTCAGTTCTTTGTTGTTTGATGTATTTGACAGGAAATAGCTTTAATCTCTTCAGATGGAAGTTTTTTTTAATGCAAGTTTAGTTGCAAATGGTTTTTGATTTATTAGAGGACAATGTAACATTTTGTCGAAAATGTGTGCATTAACGTTAATTACTCCTGAAGATATTTTTTCTTTCACACTGACCTCTCTATTGAAGTAATACAAAATAATCATATATTTTTTAACTAACAACAACATGCAACATTTTGATGGAGGGTATTTGTTGAAAAATCCTAGAAAGCAAGAAAGAAAGTTTTGTATATTACGATATTTAGATAATAAACAAACCACACGGCTGCGGTACAATATTCAATATTTGTTATGGATAATATTGCAGCAGTTATGTTAGACCCAGCTATTAGCTGTAATTCGTGAACCAGTATTTATGAACAATCAACACAAATAAGTATGGCAACGCTGTGAGAGCAGAGACGATGTGTTTCTGATTTAAGAAAAAGATACATTGAAGGTCTTTTAGAATAGCAACGACAAGTTCCAATCAGACTATGGTGTTGTAGCATAAAAGTTAAATAATTTATAGCAAACTATAATATACAATCTTCAATAAATTCCATACTCTGAAATCATACATACTGTCGTATATCAAATACCAGCGAGAGGAACAATCCGAGAAAATTAAAAATTTCAATTCGGTGTGGATGCACGACTGATGCTCTAAACCCTCGATTTCGTATTCGGACCCCCCTATATTAAAGGCCTTTCCATATCAAACTATTGCAGGTTTTCCATTTGTGATATCATATTTTGAATACGATTGATTTATTTGAGTGAACGAGCGTTTAGTTTTGGTTCCGTTTAAATAATTCATGATGCAAGGGAACGCTTAAAAGTACAACTCGTGGAATGAACAAACACCTTCGAAAGGGACAAAAACTACAGGTGTTTCCCGCTAGCAGATTGCGCATAATTTTCGTATGTTCGAAGGAATTGTTATTGCACCGTTTCTGGAACCCGCGAACTAAGCTGTGCCGTACTGCTGGACTTGACACGTGAAATATTTATAGGAGCTCTAACTCTTTCTTACTAGACTTCATTCCAAGTTGGCGAATAAGCTTAATCCACAAAAGTACTGCGTGATGAAGAGCCCTATATATTAGTTGTTATACGAGCGACCAACCAACACTTCGCATGCTTTATAAATGGGACTCATCATACAATTGTTTTCTTCTGACTTCAGAACAAACGTGGATGCTCATACTATCCCCCGCGCTGTCTTTCCGAACGGGCAATAACAATTTTATGCATAGTTTGTGAGTTTAGGGGTAAGTTTGCAGGCGTGAAAGATTGCATAAGTTTGAATTTTTGAAACGGCGGCGGCTCAATCTTAAGCGACTATCATTCCTACAACCATAATTTACAGGTGTCTCGGAAGTAACTTGGATTCCCCAGTGGCACGCCAGGATGTGCCCTATTTGAACCCGTCTCCATAAAATAAAAATATGGCGAATAAAAATACACAACGTGACATGAAGTCGATATAAATGTAGATAAAAGTTTCAGAACGAATACTTTATGTTTTTTATACGTGCTCTGTAACTGTGCATTTAAATTTCAAGTAGGATATCGCTAAATTTCACGATTTACGTTTTCTTCCCGTGGTAAAATTTTACAAAAGCGTCATGTTTCTGACAGTACAATTTATATGCAAGAAATGAATAGTTTTGTAGAGACGTTAGGGCTATCACTTCCACGATTTATACAACCGGGCAATCTCAGCTTAGTATCCATGCAACCACCTTCAACTTACGACTTCCTGTTTGCTGATTGTAGAAATATACACTGAAATACCTAACCTAACGAATAAATTTGTTTATGTACGATTGCATTATAAATTACCGTTAATTATATAGTTTAGTAGCAATAAAGTGGCTAATAATTCTACTAATAAAATAATGTAACTTTATTTTATATATGCATATATTTTTAAGTAGGTACTTAGAATGAGGCGTTACATACAAGTGCGACCAAGGACATAAAAATAAAATTAACCATTTCAAGTTACATGCAGCAGCATATTGAATATTGAACGATTTTCAAAAACAATATCCACCCCATCCCGGAAATTATAATACGTTTATATAAAATCATGGCAGTATCTGTCTTACTGTATGGAAGTTAGACGTAGATTCTCAAACAACAAAAAATAAACAGCAAGAGTTGCAGAAATAGAGTTCTTAAGAAAAGTAAAAGGAGTAAGAAGGTCTACAGAATGTGAAATCAAGACATCAGAGACAGTCTGAATGTGGAACCAAAGAAAAAGTGCTGAAATACATAGAAAAATGGTACCATCACCTAAATAGGAATACGGGAGTTCGCATAGGGTAAATCCGGGAGAGATGACTCAATTGGCTAAATGACTTTTTTTGATTTGTCGGTGATCGCGGAAACGTTGATCAGTTAGTGTTTGTACATCAGAAGTGCATGTATGGCGTTGTAGGGTCAAGGGTTTTTTTTATTTCGACGGTCTTCCAAAATTTCCACAGGGTAAGTAGGTATTACTGTTTGTTGTTGGTTTTTGGTTTGTTTCTCTTTTTTTAATTATCGGCCACTTGATTACATATTTTAGGTTATATGAATGTAGTTGAAGATTACCTAATAGTTACCATTTAGAAATAAAAAGGTGGGTCATTTTTCTTTGTCACTCCGGGTTAGTTGTCCTAAGGTCAACCTAGGAGAGATGACATTTACTTACATCAATACTGAGTGTATTTTTGATTTTTAGCTATGTCTACGGTCTATAAAAGGAAAGGCAACTGCGAGCGAGGTTTATGGACAGAAGAAAAACTGCAAGGTGCATCAAATGCAATGAAAGGCGAAGAAATGGCCGTTAATGCCGCTGCTAGACATTTCGGTGTACCGCAGCGTAGATACGTTAAGAAGCGGAATTAAGGAAGGTTAGTTAAAAAAATCTGCGTTGGGCCCATCTATTAATTGAAATAGAAAATGAGATGAAAATGAAAAATCACATAGCGTTAAAGAGAAAATGGAAGATAGTGTGTAAAAAGAGGGAAAATGTTGCTCTTAAGAAGAGCAAAAATAAATGCGTTTCTTCCTCTTCATCTAAAGATACCGACGCAGAAATTGAATGTAAAGATTCTAGTGAAGATAGTGTAATTGTAGAAGAAGATGAAAGAAATTGCGCAGAATGCGGAGACAAATATCAAACACCGCCTAAAAAAGAAGTCGGTTTCACTGTTCTTGCTGGTTTCATGAAAATTTTACCAAATACCTTAATTTGAATCATAGATGTAACAAAATCTTGAACAAAAAGCGGAATTAGTAAGGAAGTCGTATCTGCGTAATATGCCAGTCAAGTCATCCACACATGTAGGGGGAGATGAGTTCTTGCAGTATTGATAATTTATTTCTTATTATTGAGCGTCTTATTTTTGAATATTTTGTTATTACATTGTATTGGTCAATATATAAGCTATATATTTGGGTCACTTTTTTGATTTTTCTTCTTATATTTTTCTTAATATACCAGATTAATACAATGTAGGTCATCTGTCCCGGAATTACCCTATCAAAGATGACATATCTTTACAAACCATAAGGAAGAAGAAGTCTAGGAATACCGTCGGTGAGAGGGAACAGGTTGAAGACCTACACCGTGAAAGGCGACGACGACGATAATTACTAATACTTATAATACAAGAATTCTTACTACAAATATTGATTCCTAAAATTTCTATGCTTTTCTTTACTACTTTCCGTAATTCTTGAATTTTGATGACCTTCCATAAAGGTGCTGGAAGTAGATGGTTTTTCACAAGGTACCTCGCTTCAAATCTTTTATTCAACGCCAATTTTAGTATTTTCACAATAATTAATATAGCTCTCTGCCACTGTAGACGAGCACCAATCCCAATGTCTTTCTAATCTTTCCATATTGAGTCCTGCATTAGCCAAAAGCGCAGCTGAGGTGCGCTTAAAGCAATGCCCTGGATATGAAGAATGCTTTTCTAGGTCTAGATGTTTGGCCACCACAAATGGCACAGTACCGATTTTATGTGTGACAACGAGTTGCACGGTGCACTTTTCCTTAACATAATTAATAGAACAACTAGATGACCTTCAATGCGGGTTTAGGAAAGGCAGAGGTGTGCAAGATCACATATTCGTGATAAAACAGCCGATAGAGAACTATACCAACGACAATAAATTCGCAGCGTTTATTGACCTAGAAAAAGCATTCGAAAGTCTTCCTAGGAAAATAGTGTGGAATAGTTTGGAAGGAGAAGTGTCATTGGAAAATTACAGAAATGTGTGAAGGCTATATATGAAAACACAAGAAATGATGTAAGGACGGGAGATGTACATTCGGAAGAGGTTTTAAGATAAGAAGGAGTACTTAGCCCAGCTTTGTTTAACTTAGTTATAGACGACATAATAAAAAAAGGGAAAAGTAAAAAAGCCAAGGGTGGAAGCATGAAATTAGTAGACATATCAGAAAATGCTTTTGTAGACGACCTACCAATCTACGCAAAAGAGACTTGCAACATGACCTAAAAATATAGAAGAACGCCTTACATTGCAGAAACTTATGAATAAATGCAGAGATGGCCAATATTATGGCAATAGGAAAAGAAGATGGTAACATATCAAAAAAATATAAACAGGAAAGAGGTTGAACATGTGCAAAAATTTAAATATTTCGGGGGGAAAATCCAGAAAAACGGAAGAATGGATGCCGAAATAAACAAGAGAATGGAAATCGCTGCTAAGCTGTATTATAGGATAAGTAACGCATTCGTACGAAAAAATGAAAGAGAACAAAGATCACAGTGTTCAAGACCACTTTTATACCCATACTAACGTACCGAAGAGAAAGCTGGGTATTAGCGAAGCAATTGGAAAGTAAAATACAGGCAGTAGAAATGAGATACCTATATGGTGTAAACGGCATCGCAAGAAGAGACACAACTAGGAACGCCATAGTAAGACAAAAGTTAGAAGTGGAACCCATCCTGAAAAGTATCAAACGACAACTGCAGCGGTTTGGACACATAGTGGGAACGGGAGATGAAAGATCAATGAAATGAATATGGTAAGCAAGACCATAACAGAAAAGTGCAAGAGGCAGACCAACGAAAACATGAGGCCAAAAAGCAACACTAACTGTATGAGAAAAGAAAATGACGGAAAGAGGGGAAAAGACTGACAAATAAGAAAAAAAGGAATGAGTCAGGAGAATCTATAATTCATAATTAAATGGTTAACAGTTAATTTCTAATTTTCACTTTAATTTGTAAATTTTTAATTTTCAATATTATTTACAACATGTTATTTATTTATTACTTTGTTAAGTTTCATTTATATGGTTTGTATTTATTTAGTTATGCATGTATACCTTACACCTAACGGTATAGAAGGTTCTTTAATTGTATATAATATACATAATTAATAGAAAACCTCTTACGCGGTGTCCTAGTCCATGTATTTTTTCCTCATTCATTCATACCACCGTTCTCCCCCCCCCCGGAGCCGCTTTCGCTTTACTTCAGGGCGGGCGTCCCTTGCACATTAAACATTTATGCAACATGCACCCTAAAATTAACTAAGCGAAATGCGGTCGCCCCAGCTGGTATTCGAACGCCCCAACGGATCGACAACATTTCGCTATGACCTCGAGCCACAACGCGTTCCCGCACTATTGCACGGAGGGCGGAGGCCCCTCGTCCTAGTCCATCTAAGTGCCATGTTACTCTGGCTAGTTGGAGTAAATTAATGTTTTCCAAAGTAGCTTGTACTACTATAAAAAACGATCTACTTTGATTTTGACGTGGTGAAGTTTGACTAAAATGTGCAGGCACAAGCTACGTCAAATATAAGGAGAATTTAAATCAAATTATGTATTTTATAAATGTTAAAAAACGTTATTGAAACGTTCCCATGCTGTTAAATAAATGTTCCTTATTGTCAGTTTTAATCAAAAACTTATCTATATGATCCTTAGTCAACGTAAGTGTCTTTTCGGTTTATATCCTGTTTTATGTTTCAAAAAAGGAATAACACTTGGGAATTTGCTAATATCAACTCCTTCACATAAATTTATGGTCGATCGTTACATGGAATATTTACTCCATCGAGATGAACCTTTATAGTTGGAAAGTTCGCTGTTAAAATACGTTAGTATACCGTTTCCACAAGTTGTTTTAATTTTCTTATTAAAACACCATTGACGATACACTTTATATGCTGCTTCAGGTTCCCCTGAAATTTCCATAATTTTGTCATTCTAATACAAATATTATTAAATGTTTGGATGCGTACGATGATATAATTCAATTACTTCTTGTTGACAGAAACATATTTCTTTGTTTTGCGATTCAGTACCACGAATGATATAAAAGTGTTTTTATGCTCTCAGACGTTACCATAAAAACGTTTTTATCATTTACTGTTCTATATACGTCGATTCACGACCATTTCAAAATTCGTAAAGTCTCGTAGCCACCAAACAAACATAGACCAACATACATCAACTTCTGTGTTGCACAATATTTCACTACGGAAAATAAATTTCTCAACTTCAGTAAACTAACTGTCTATATCGGAACAACTTTGTTGCATTATGTTGCTACTTGTGTCTTTAAAACCAGATGCAACCATTTACACTGATGACACTGTTTCTCAGTGTTGCATATTTTCTTTTGATCTTTACCGCTCTTAACTGAAACATTCAACAAACCGCAACTTTTGTTTAATGCAACATCAACATAATGCAACCCAAACATTTAGTTTTGAAACATGTTGCTGTTGCTGTATGTTGGTCTATGTTTCTTTGGTGGATACGCACCTTAATGTTCTTAAAATTTAGAATTTCTAATATTGGCTCACGTTTATTTTCATAAAAACATTTTTGCGATATCTATAACTACATAGATAAACTATTTGTGTTCAAGCACTGTTTGAATTTATTGTTAAATGATGAAGTAACTATCGTAAATACACACTCAGTGTGCTTTGAAGCAGAAGACCATCACAGTATTTGCATCAAAAAAGAAATACGATTTATTATTAAGATCAAAAAACATTTTTAAATAAATTTTTGTTATATTTTTAAGGCATATAGAACTTTCTTGATTACCGTTTATTTAATTTTTACGAAATGTAAGTCGTTGAGTTCTTTGTCTCTTACACGAGATGTACCGATCTTATCTCCCATAACTGTGTTGCGAGTTTTATAGTACGACAGACATAGAAGACATCTTAACGTTACCTCTGAGCCATGGAAAATGTAAATAGTGCTACTCCAAAAAAGATTTACTAGGCGGAGTACCTCGGTGGTTTACGATTGCCTTACGAGCAGTGTTGGGTAAGATCCTCTAATTAGGGATCTAGATACAGATCCAGATACATTTAAAAAATATGATATAGATCCAGATCAAAGATCCAAACCTAAAAATGGATCTAGATCAAAATCCAAGATCCTTTACAAAGTATCTAGATCCTTTATAGATCCTTTCGCATTTCGAACGTGTCAGGGGTGTTCTTTTAATTTTTAGAGATTCCAGAGATATGGACAGTGCCACTGGATACTTGGACAGTAACATAAGAAAATAAATATATAGTTAACGGGAAAAAAACTTGACTACAAACTTACACTACTTACAAGTTACAATACAATAATAATACGCTACACTACACTAAAAGTTAGTTTATTAACTATAAAGTTACATAATTCTAATTATCGAATTTTATTTCATTTTCTTTTAAAATTAACAACGTTTCGAAAATGTCGTCATTTAACCTATTTCTACGAGGGGTTGCAATTTGTCCACCCATACTAAATATTCTTTCGCCGGGGACAGAAGAAGGCAGTATAAAATTAAATTTAAGGAAAATTTCATTTATTATCGGATACTTATTTAATTGAATGTAACTGTTATCGGGATCCTCAAAATAGTTTGTACACTGCAATGTAGATGTTTGTACCTGCGTATTATTTATTTTTAAAAAATCAAAGTATTCCTCATGATAGGAATTTTCTTTTTCGGAATTTACGTGACTTTCTGTTGTTTGATTATAATCTTCTTGAGATCCTTCTAACAGTCCTAACTGTAACTCTTCTAGTTTTCGTTTCAATACACTTTTGCAGAATTCAGAATCATCTTTAAACGAAGTAATTTCCAACCACCTTAGTTTAAAAATTTTGGATTGGAAATTGTAGCCAACAAGTTTGGACGACTGTCGGAGCTTTCTATATCCATTATATTTGCAAAATGTTTTTGAAATCCATTTAGCAAACATTCTCTTAATTTTGAAGAGAATTGTAATTCCAGCATAGCTTCCAATGATTTTTTAATTTTAAAGAGTGTTGGTATATATAACAGTTCCTAAGTGACAGGTTTTTTGATTTCGTCTGTTGCAACTGTTATAGGTTTTGTTAGAAAAAATGTGATCTTTTAAAAAAAGAATATCGGATGGCTGAAATCCTTCTACCCCCAATGAAAGCAGTGACGCAAATACCGAAAAATTCTTGCTTTACCTAGTCTGCCTAATAAGTAATAAAATAACTAAAGTATTTTTGCTACCTCGCAACAGGTACATTTGAAGGACAGGAAATTCCAGGCGTCTGTCTGCGTCTGCACAATTGTTCAAATACAGGTACGCTTAGTGCATAATGGGTAGGTAAAACCAGTAAAACCCAACTGCAATCTTCCTGGAAACACGTACGTACATAATTTATTATGCTAAAGAAGAATAGAAGACATTTCCTAAAATACATAAACATACTTTAAATTTTAAATATATAGGAATCATTACTCAATGCGTTTTTAAAGTTCACAAAAGAAAAATCAAGAAACAAATTGTAGCAGATCTTTGGATCTAACGATGAAACATCCAGAAAATTATGATCTAGATCCAGATACTAGATCCACATAGTGGATCTAGATACTACCCAAGACTGCTAACGAGGAAGAAAGGGCGTTTACAATGTACTGCACCGGTACTGGTCATTGCTTCTCAGACCTTCATCGTAGAATCGGACCTCTACCAGTGCAACCAGTTGAGGAGATTTTTTCTGTTGAATATATCCAAACTCTATAGTATGCATATTTTAAAAATATGTTTAATCTATCAGATACTCCGTAACAAAATACCAGCGAAATTTCGGTTTCTGCTTAAAGGACACCCTATATATTTTTATATGATAAATGATTTATCAATAGAGCAGTAAAATCATATATGGCTCCGAGGTCTAATTCCTAACCTATAATAAATAATTATTGTACTAATTACTAACTTCTAAAATGCATTACCTTGTATTACATGAACAGCAATGAAATATAGTTTAATTCGAAAATAGGATACAGTGTGTTCCGTTTAAGAAAACTGAATACAAACGCATTGTGTTACTTAGTAGCGACATTACGTTGTGTTTTAGGAGACCAGGTAATTTAGACTTTAGAATGCTGAGGGTTAATGCATTTTAGATAAATAGATGAATTAATATCTTATCGTGGTGTATTGTAGAAGTTATGGTTCCTAGACAGTATATCCCGAATCGTATTATTAAAACTTCAGCAACCAAAATCTGAAGACGTATTGCTAGACTTTCTAGACTTCCATAGCTTCTATCATTGGGACAATAGGTAAAATTTTTGACAATACAATGTAAGTCCGTCTGCTGGAGAACTTCTTCAGAATACATAACATTTGACAACATAGATGTTAGGTACGTAAAATATGCTTTGCGGTAGATCTAATGGGTCGATTTTCTTGAGGTTTATCTGGAGAATGATAAGGATATCCGTAGTATGTATGCTAAGATGGGTGTTCAGAGCATCTTGGTATTTTGTGTTTTCGGAAACGATCTCTTCTTTAACATAGGCTATTTGTAGATTACGATGCATGACGTATTTGAGATATACCATGTGCTTTGCAGATACTCCGCAGTGTATTGGAAGCACTGACTGATCCCCATAATAGTATCCCATACGTCCATACGGGATTTATACCAAATCTGACTGACCCAGGTTCGCGGTTGATCCATATACAGTCGCAAGTATTTGACTTCATCTTTTTATGACAAAGGGTTGCTATTCAATGTCACCGGCAGAGCTAAGTGAATTTTTTGCTGTTCGCCTTAATTCGCCACAGTTTTAACCAGTAAATCATGTTTAGGTGTTTGTAGAAACTAGAAGCAAGTGTTGGATCCTGGTACAAGACCATTACGGTGGTATCGTCTGCAAATGTATCAATTTCGTTATTGTTAGAGATCGGCAAGTTCGCTGTGTGTACGGGACAATAAACGCTGCCTTGTAGTTCATTAGATTGAATTAGTACTAAGGAAATTTGGACTTCTTCACAATTGACCATGAAGTGTTTGTCTGTTAAATAATGTTTAAGCACTTTACAGAACGTATGGGGTTAGCTGTCTTGATTTTAACAATCAAACTATGATGTCAGACCTTATCAAAGGCTTCTAAAGCGTCAAGGAAGGCCGCAGAGTAGTATCATTTGTTTTCAAGGTCGACTGTTGATAACGAAATCCATACAAGGCGTTTTTGATTCATGGGAGATTTTATCTCGATCAAAAAATATTTCTCGAATACCTTCGAGACAACACGTAGGATGCTGATAGTCCGGTAGGAAGTATTAGGAATATTTTTTTTCTATTTTTGCATATTTGCTCCGTGTCGGACAAATTACATAAAATTACTAATAAAGGCAATTGTTTTTGGCGAAAAACGCTAGGACAATTTAGATTGACATTTTTGGCCATATCTCAACTCAATAGCACTTTCGGTTTTCAGATAATAGTTTTTCGAATGAGGTAACGTTCTGTCTGAATGGTACCATCAACAAGCAAAATTGCAGGTATTGAGCGACCAAAATCCCCAACTGGATGCAGAAGGTGCACACTCAGCGTCTTCATAAAATTAATATATGGGCAGAAATCGTGGTAAACAGATTTCTAAGATCATATTTTTTGAAGGAACGCTAAACAGAGAACACCATTTGGAGTTTTTTCCGTTACACGTCATTCCTGATTTAGTTGCTCTATTTCCCAATCACTAAAATCCTGATTGCCAAACGATTAGATATTTTTCGAGTAGGATGGAACACCTTAGCATTATGCATTAGTTGTCGACAGCTTTTTGGATGACACCTTTACCAACAGGTGGATCGGCATGAGTAGACCTACTGAGAAACCATTTTTTTTTTCATTTACACTACCCCCTACCTGGAACGGCTTACTCATTACTTCAGGGGGCTGCGGGCGCACTAAATGAAATACGGTCGCCTCAGCCGGGGTTCGAGCACGCGGCCGATCGGACTGCATTTCGCGTGACCTCGACTGACAGTGCTTGTTCGCACTGCCCCATCGAGATCCCTACTGAGTGACCACCTAGGTCACCTGATATAACACCTCTAGTTTTTTCCCGATCTGTACTGTAATAAACCAAATAGCCTGGAAGATCGGATTCGGCAGGAAATACGATTAATTTCGCCTGATATTCTGCAAAATATTCAACATGAAATAATTTTTCGACTTGAGAAATGCATCGAAATAAACGGGCATCAATTTGAACATTTATTATAAAAGTTTATATTTTGGTTATCAAGCGCTTAAGATACTTGTTGAGTAACTATCTAAACTTATATTTTGTATTGCATTATTCCTATAATTGTTGTAAATATTCCTGTAAATGTTTACGATTAATATGTCAGCTTTAGGTTTACTGAAAACGGTTATTGGTTATTTACTCCTTTCGTCATAAACGCACTGTATACTGCAAAGTAAAGGTTAACCAAATTGCACGCCAAATATTGTGTGGAAGCAGATTTAGAAGACATGAACTGCTAATGCGGTTCGCAAAATAAATTCGCCTTCGTATTTCAGTTTTACTGTCACCCAAACTTTTAAATTTCTGTTGAGCTTATGTGTCATCTTTGATGTTTGTAAATGCGTATTCCAGGAAAATTTGAATTTTTTGGAAATATATAGCTTTGTCAAACAGCTTATTTAAAAGAGAAAGTTATGGTTTCAGGACGCCTTATGAAAATGCAGACCTATAAAATAAAATCGTGTTAGCTACCCATTTTAAAACTAAAAGATCAGTAAATTTCTTATCTAGTGGGCTATGAAATTTTTACGAGCGACCCTATTTTATTTTACATAAACCAAGTTAACACGAGGCAGAAAGAAGAAAGCCGCCGCGGTACTAATTTTTTTAACCAAAATTTTCATAATTTGGTATTGCATTTCAACCTAAAAAATTGACTGGCCAAATATACTCACAGGGTGATAAACTAATAGCTCATAACTTCGGTTATATGTTCGTGTATATTAGACAAGTAGGAAATGGGAAAGGTCAGTATTTCATTTAAATATACCGCGAGCTAATATGATTTCAGGTTTCGTCAATATGAAGGTTTTGTCCATCCTATTGGGTTTTTACTTTCCCATACCTTATAGGTATAGGGTAAGTATTGAAATCATGAAAATTTTCGAAATCGAGATTTTAACGGATATATCCGTTTTGGGTGTCTAGGAACCCAAAAAAGTGGTTTTTAAAAAATGTCTGTCTGTGGGTGGGTATGTACGTACGTATGTACGTATGTGACGCTCCTACAGCCGAAAGTATTGCTCCGATTTTGATGCGCTTTGGAATGCGGGGGTGTATCGAAAA
>JABXWE010034444.1:0-13357 GCA_014611495.1 Limonius californicus
CCTTAGGTTCAATTACTGTTTTTAACAACACAATCAAATTTTGAAAAACTCGGTTGGTTTCTTATTAATACTACCTACTATAATATTAAGACTACTACTGAATTTATGCTGTAAATCAAACAAGATAAAGAACTAAACCAAGAACAAGGACTTCGAAGCCTAAAGCCTTTGCTAAATGCCTTAGTTTCAATTATTGTTTTGAACAACACAATTAGGTTTTGAAGAACTCGGTTAGTTTCTTATTAATACTACTATAATATTAAGACTACTACTGAATTTATGCTGGAAATCAAACAAGATAAAGAATTAAAACAAAAACAAGGATTTCGAAGCCAAAAGCCTTTGCAAAATGCCTTAGTTTCAATTACTGTTTTGAACAACACAATTAGATTTTGCAGAACTCGGTTTATTTCTTATTAGTACTACTATAATATTAAGACTACTCCTGAATTTATGCTGTCAATCAAACAAGATAAAGAACTAAACCAAGAACAAGGATTTCGAAGCCTAAAGTCTCTGCAAAATGCCTTAGTTTCAATTATTGTCTTGAACAACACAATCAAATTTTGAAACACTCGGTTGGTTTCTTATTAATACTACTATAATATTAAGACTACTCCTGAATTTATGCTGGAAATCAAACAAGATAAAGAACTAAAACAAAAACAAGGATTTCGAAGCCAAAAGCCTTTGCAAAATGCCTTAGTTCCAATTACTGTTTTGAACAACACAATTAGGTTTTGAAGAACTCGGTTTATTTCTTATTAGTACCTACTACTATAATATTAAGACTACTCCTGAATTTATGCTGTCAATCAAACAAGATAAAGAACTAAACCAAGAACAAGGATTTCGAAGCCTAAAGTCTCTGCAAAATGCCTTAGGTTCAATTACTGTTTTTAACAACACAATCAAATTTTGAAAAACTCGGTTGGTTTCTTATTAATACTACCTACTATAATATTAAGACTACTACTGAATTTATGCTGTAAATCAAACAAGATAAAGAACTAAACCAAGAACAAGGACTTCGAAGCCTAAAGCCTTTGCTAAATGTCTTAGTTTCAATTATTGTTTTGAACAACACAATTAGGTTTTGAAGAACTCGGTTGGTTTCTTATTAATACTACTATAATATTAAGACTACTACTGAATTTATGCTGGAAATCAAACAAGATAAAGAATTAAAACAAAAACAAGGATTTCGAAGCCAAAAGCTTTTGCAAAATGCCTTAGTTCCAATTACTGTTTTGAACAACACAATTAGGTTTTGAAGAACTCGGTTTATTTCTTATTAGTACTACTATAATATTAAAACTACTCCTGAATTTATGCTGTCAATCAAACAAGATAAAGAACTAAACCAAGAACAAGGATTTCGAAGCCTAAAGTCTCTGCAAAATGCCTTAGGTTCAATTACTGTTTTGAACAACACAATCAAATTTTGAAAAACTCGGTTGGTTTCTTATTAATACTACCTACTATAATATTAAGACTACTACTGAATTTATGCTGTAAATCAAACAAGATAAAGAACTAAACCAAGAACAAGGACTTCGAAGCCTAAAGCCTTTGCTAAATGTCTTAGTTTCAATTATTGTTTTGAACAACACAATTAGGTTTTGAAGAACTCGGTTGGTTTCTTATTAATACTACTATAATATTAAGACTACTACTGAATTTATGCTGGAAATCAAACAAGATAAAGAATTAAAACAAAAACAAGGATTTCGAAGCCAAAAGCTTTTGCAAAATGCCTTAGTTCCAATTACTGTTTTGAACAACACAATTAGGTTTTGAAGAACTCGGTTTATTTCTTATTAGTACTACTATAATATTAAAACTACTCCTGAATTTATGCTGTCAATCAAACAAGATAAAGAACTAAACCAAGAACAAGGATTTCGAAGCCTAAAGTCTCTGCAAAATGCCTTAGGTTCAATTACTGTTTTGAACAACACAATCAAATTTTGAAAAACTCGGTTGGTTTCTTATTAATACTACCTACTATAATATTAAGACTACTACTGAATTTATGCTGTAAATCAAACAAGATAAAGAACTAAACCAAGAACAAGGATTTCGAAGCCTAAAGTCTCTGCAAAATGCCTTAATTTCAATTACTGTTTTGAACAACGCAATTAGATTTTGAAGAAACTCGATTTAATTCTTATTAATACTGGTAAAATATTAAGCCTACTTATTGATTTTATCTTGTAAATCAAGACAAGAGACAGAACAATCCCAGAATAAGATTTTCGAGATCAGAAAAACCGCAATTCACTTCCATTTCCATGATTATTTTGAATAGTATAGTTAGTTTTTTAGCCAAATTTGAAGAAAATCTGTGCAATTGTTTCGGATATACAGTACCCCATTTAGACTGCATAAGTTGAAATAAAATGAAATTCAAAATTACATATTCCTCTGCTGTATTACACGAGAAAAAATGTTTTTACTGTAATTTGGTGCCACCCCGTATAATTGAGCACTCTGCTATATCATATAAACGCCTGGCAGATAAATCTCAAAGATTAATCAAATATTAAGTTACTATATGTTATTACTGATATTGTAACCATTGAAAAATTGATCACTACCAAGACTCGACAGCTCGAGACCAAGACGTGGTAAGTCTTGATATTGACATTACAAGACAAATTTATTCAAAACTTTTTCAAAATCAAGGTGAAGCTAAAGGGGTTGGTTTTTATTTTGGTAGCACAAAATGTTTAACTCAAGACCGTTTAAACCAATAGAAAAATATGGGAAAATGAAAATATATTAAAAATATTTGTCTTGGTATTGCAGTTTCAAGACTACCAAATCAAACTATTTTATTGATATAATCAAAGTATAAGTACCTTGTTTCTTCTCAATGACTGACACTCTAAAAGTTGAAGTAGGTATAGCAATAACGGTTAATATGTTAAAATATGGTGAACACCATAACTGGGTTTCTGAACAATCTCAAGTAAACAAAAGGTTAAACATTTTACTTTCGCTTTTTGTTGGCGAAACTGTTGAATTGATAAGCTGTAATTATATGAGATTCTTGCATTTACTTTAATTGCAAGTGTGTTTAAAGATTTTATATAAGAAAATGGAATAATTATAATTTTTTCACACGTACAATTTGTAATTTTACCACGGTTCGCACGCTGAACAATGGAACAAAACCAAAAGCAAAATTTCACGACGACGTATAAAGTTGTACGACGGTTTTGATGAACAATTGTTTCGTTTATTCAGTGAAAGTAAGTTATTTTATTTAATTCCAGCATCGTGTGTAATTCAAGTGTAAAACCTGCAATACAATACATGCATTGTGAAACGCTGCAATGAAATTTTGAAGGAAGGAGGATCTTCCACGTTCACAGTTATCAGCTTTGAAAGAGCTTTCAATCCTTCTTCTTCTTAGAGTGCTTTATCTCTTACGAGACGTAGCGATCTTCTCTCCTATGCCTGTGTTGCGCGTTTTTAGAGTGTCACAGACATAGAGGACCTACGGTTTAACGTGGGCTCCGAACCACGGGAAGTGTAAACACTTCTACTCCAGAGAAGATTTACTAGGCAGAATACCTCGCTGGTTTGCCATTGCCTTGCGAGGGAGAACGGTCGTTAAAAATCCGATGTTCCGGTGCTGGGAATTGAACCCAGGACCTTCAGCGTAAAAGTCTGACGCGCTAACCTCTAGCCCACGGCCGCCTCTCGCTTTCAATCCAGTAATTACTAAAAGCATTTTTTGTCAATATTTGTAATTTTGTACCACCACTGGTTACACATTTTAATACCAAAGAAAGCGTTAAGAGAAAGATAAAAGTTAAATTAATGTTACGAATTAACTTCAAAGGCAACCATTATGTCCTCCGGGAAAATACAATTAGTGCAGTTTGCAGATTTTCCAGGTTTAATTTCACCTTTTACGAAGCGCATGAATAAATATTGTTTCAATTTCTCAGTTGTTTAAATGAAACGAAAAGCTCTCGGCGATTTTCAAATTAGAACATTTCAATTTTACACATGAGCGTTCAACGTCAGTTGAAATCGAAATCATCCTGAAAAGGAAATTTAAATAATAATATTGTGTTAATTGATATTCAGTTATTCGCATGCGTATTCGATTAACATAACGCGACAAGGTTTTAAAGTTGTCGGCTATAAAAAATCTTACGTAATCAAGACATAATACATTTCTTGCGTAGAAATCGTCATTAAAGGAGATAAATTTATGAAAATTTTGAACACTGCAAAAACTAAAAGGTTGTTCTTGCAATTATAAAACTAAATAAGTTAACTATTATTTATTAATAACAAATTTTGTAACATACAAATCAATTCATTAACTTCAAACTTATAACATACTTACAGATTAATAAAAAAAAATTAGAAAGAAAGTAGATTATGTGGGCTAAATTATAAAAATAATTATTTAATAAATAACAAAAAGACAGAGATGAATTCTTCAGAAGTATATAGGAAGAATTAGAAGAAGAAGAAGGTAATACATAAATTATGTGGGAGTTAAATGAGCGAACAGGCAAACCAAAATACAGACGTTTCGGAATATATGGGAATAGAAGGAGAAGATAGTAAGAATAACAATGGAGAAAAAATTATAGAACTAAACAAAGAAAATGATCTGATTATAGCAAATATAAAGTTTAAACATAAATATATACACAAATACTAGAGTAAAACAAAGCAGAAACGAAAAGTCAATATTCGACTAATTTCTAATAAGCAAAGAGAAATGGAAACAAGTAGAGGATGTAAAAGGAACAACACAAGCACAGATTATCTACTGAAAAACAAAAGGAAAATACTTCAGAAGCAAGAAGAGAAAGCGTAAAGAAAATAAAGAGTTACAGACTTAAAGGACCTACCAACAAACAATCAGTAAAAAATTCAAAGAACAAAAAGAAGAGGAAGGTACAGAAGAGAAGTAGAAGAAATTTAAAGCTACTACATCAGAGGCGGCAAAAGCGAGCCGTGGAGCAAGGAAGATAACAAACAGGCCAAGAAGCAATAAATAAAAAATTCAAAGAACGAAAAGATGAAGAAGGGGCAGAAGATAGGTGGAAGAAATTTAGAGATACTATATCAGAGGCAGAAAAAGAGAGCTGTGGAGCAAAAAAGATAACAAACAGACCAAAAAGCAATAAATAAAAAATTAAAAGAATAAAATGAGGAGGAAGGTACGGAAGAGAAGTGGACGCAATTTAGAGGTACTATATCAGAGGCGGCTAAAGAGAGCTGTGGAGCAAGGAAGATAACAAACAAGTCAAGAAGAAATAAATAAAAAATTGAAAGAATAAAAAGAGGAGGAAGGGACAGAAGAGAGGTGGAAGAAATGTAGAGGTACTATATCAGAGGTAGCAAAAGACAGCTGTAGAGCAAGGAAGATAACAAACAGACCAAGATGAAATAAATAAAAAATTCAGAGAACAAAAAGAGTAGGAAGGAGCAGCAGAGAGGTGGTAGAAATTTAGAGGTACTACATCAGAGGCAACAAAAAAGAGCTGTGGAGCAAGGAAGATAACCAACAGGCCAAGAAGAAATAAATACAAAATTCAAAGAAGAGAAAGAGGAGGAAGGTACGCAAGAAAAGTGGAAGAAATTTAGAGGTACTATATCAGAGGCGGCTAAAGAGAGCTGTGGAGCAAGGAAGATAACAAACAGGCCAAGAAGAAATAAATAAAAAATTCAAAGAACAAAAAAAGTAGGAAGGAGCAGCAGAGAGGTGGTAGAAATTTAGAGGTACTACATCAGAGGCAACAAAAAAGAGCTGTGGAGCAAGGAAGATAACCAACAGGCCAAGAAACAATAAATAAAATATTCAAAGAACAAAAAGAGGAGGAAGGGACAGAAGAGAGGTGGAAGAAATTTAGAGGTACTATAGGTACTATATCAGAGGCAGCAAAAGCGAGCTGTGGAGCAAGGAAGATAACAAACAGGCCAAAAAGAAATAAATAAAAAATTCAAAGAACAAAAAGAGGAGGAAGAAACAGAAGAGAGGTGGAAGAAATGTAGAGATACTATATCAGAGGTAGCAAAAGACAGCTGTAGAACAAGGAAGATAACAAACAGGCCAAGAAGCAATAAATAAAAAATTCAAAGAATAAAGTGAGGAGGAACATACGGAAGAGAAGTGGAAGAAATTTAGAGGCACTACATCAGAGGCGACTAAAGAGAGCTGTGGAGCAAGGAAGATAACAAACAAGCCAAGAATAAATAAATAAGAAATTCAAAGAATAAAAAGGAAGGAACAGAAGAGAGGTGGAAGAAATGTAGAGGTACTATATCAGAGGTAGCTAAAGAGAGCTGTAGAGCAAGGAAGATAACAAACAGGCCAAGAAGAAATAAATAAAAAATTCAAAGAACAGAAAGAGGAGGAAGGTACGGAAGAGAAGTGGAAGAAATTTAGAGGTACTATATCAGAGGCGGCTAAAGAGAGCTGTGGAGCAAGGAAGATAACAAACAGGCCAAGAAGAAATAAATAAAAAATTCAAAGAACAAAAAGAGTAGGAAGGAGCAGCAGAGAGGTGGAAGAAATTTAGAGGTACTACATCAGAGGCAGCAAAAGAGAGCTGTGGAGCTAGAAAGATAACAAACAGACCAAGAAGCAATAAATAAAAAATTCAAAGAATAAAATGAGGAGGGAGGTATGGAAGAGAAGTGGATGAAATTTAGAGGTACTATATCAAAGGCGGCTAAAGAGAGCTGGGGAGCAAGGAAGATAACAAACAGGCCAAGATGAAATAAATAAAAAAATTCAAAGAACAAAAAGAGAAGGAAGGGACAGAAGAGAGGTGGAAGAAATATACAGGTACTATATCAGAGGCGGCTAAAGAGAGATGCGGAGCAAGGAAGATAACAAAGAAAAATATGAATAAAAACAAATTGCTATTTACAAACAGAAAAAGGAGATGGAGATGGAGGCAACATTTCAGAGAATTAACAGAAACAAATACAAGGATGACAGAGGAGGAGGAAATAAATGATCCGTAAGAGACAGAAACCATTAAAGAGGAGGAAGTAATAGCTGCCATAAGCAAGATAAAATTACCAACATTACTTCTGAAATAATAAAATATATGAGAGAAGAAGGAACAAATAAAGATAACTAAAATAATGAATGAAGTGATAAAGAGAAGAAAGTTTCCCCAAGAACAAAAGTCAGGAGTTATACTATTTTTCATAAAAAAAAGGAGATAAATGTGAATACAGCAATTGTAGGGGGATATCACTATCTGGATTCCCAGGAAAGCTACTGGCTAGAGTAATATAAAAGACAATATAAAATAAAAATGAAATGGCAATGGAGATGCGCATTCAGATGTAGAAAAAGTAAACAAGACCTAATATTTAAAATAACATAAGCCACTGAAAAATGTATAAATAAAAATAGGAAAATCCACGTTTGTTGTATAGACGTTGAAAATAATTTCGATAAAATAAGAAGAGAACACATATGGAGAATACTTGAAAAAGGTGAAGTAGCAAAAAGGACAATAGAACCAGTAAAAGAATGTATAAAGCTAACACAAACATTGGAAGGACAAATAGTGAACAGTCGAAAGAATGTTGTAACATTGATAGAGGTTAAACAGGGATATATGTTAGATCCGTTACTATTTCCAGTAGGATTAGATGAAGCTATAAATGAGGCAAATAAAAATATGAGTCAAACTGGGATATTGTTAAACGGAGAAAACACAGATAATTGAATTGATGTTCGCAGACGACATGACTATACAGACGAACTCAGAAAAGGGTCTAAAACATCATTTGGACGCGTTAGAGAATTACATAAAATAAGTATGAATATAAATATAGACGAAACAAAGAGTATAATTATCTGACGACTATAAGAGAAACAAATAGAACATGTGGACAGCTGTAAATACTTTAGAGCAATAATAGAGCGTAACGGTAGGATAGATAAAGAGATAAATGAAGGAATGGAAAAAATGGGAAGAATGTTCAACATGATGAGAACAACTTTTTTGGGAAGCAAATACCAAAGAACATAAAAACGGAAGTAGTCGAGAAGGTAGTAAGACCATCAACAATGTACAGTAGTGAGATATGGACACTACAAGAAAAACAAACAGTACCAATAAATGCGCTTTTGAGCAAAATCAAGGGTAAACCGAAAGAGATAGAATAAAGAATGATACATATAGATTAAAGATTAAATCCATAAACGACAAAATAGAGGAAGGACAACTGCGATGGTTTGGACATGTGTGTCGTATGCTGGACGAAAGGCTTAGAAGAGTGTACGAAACAAAAGTGCAAGGAAGAAACGAAAAGGGAACACCAAAAAGGACATGGAATGATAAGATCAAGTAGCAGTGGAAGAAGGTATTCTATGGGAAGGAATCGAAGAATGATCATAAGACAAGAAAAGATAGAGAAAAATTGTGAAGCAGAAGAATAAACTTAACTTCGCCCATCTTGCTCCTTATGGTACAAAGGCACAGGATTAAGTAATTGATAAATTTTAAATGACATTCAAACAAAATTTGAAAATTGCTAAAATATTCAGAACTGAGCAATCTTTAACATTACATAATGCATTCTTATGAGATGCAAGACCTAATAACAAACAAATTTTATTTGTGAACTTTCTCACTAATTTATGTATATTTCGTCTAATTGGTATAATTTATAAACAAACAAAGAGATCTTTCAACATTTGATTATTCTATTAGCAGCGTGAGAGAAAATTGTTTAAAGGTGTTGCTTGCTAACATTGCCAACTCATCGTTGTTAAACATAAAATAACAGCCGTTTACACCATAATGCACTATAGAGCCTTTATACGAGGTTTTGTGATATTTCAGGTCAAAGTTTCCTTTCGTTTTGATACTATTATTAAAAGTTTAATGCACCTTCCAGCAGCTGATATTTATAGGCTGTGTAAATATTTTAAGATATAAGTGACATCAACTAAAACACTTTCTCTACTTTAGAGTTTCTTAAAGTATATATTATGCAGATTACAGCCAAAAGAGGAATAATATCAAACGTATGAAATTAACTTTTGCATAATTTTTCTAAATGTATTCAGTTTAGTGAGAAAACGGAACTGTTTGGAAAAATTTATAGTTGCGGAAGTACATTGAAAACATTTTAGTGTTATTTAACATTATTTTGCAATAATCTTACATTATATATCTTATATTTACCAAAAACCATTTAAAGTGATTAGTACACCTCTAAATAGACTCGAGAAAATAAACGTTACGCTTTGTAACCCAAGGGGAGAAAGCTTTTGAACAGGCACCACATTTCTTAAACGTAATTGAATTTAAACACTACAGATACAAAGCCCAGGAATACTAAGATTTGTACAAGGCCATCCACACACGCATTTTTTGCTCTTTTATCCATTATCTGTATACGGAAAATCAAGTTCCTACGCTTCTGCATATTTTAAAAGAAACGTTGACTAAACTACATGATCTACATTTCCACCCAACATTTTTAATTATCGTTCCGCGCTTATTTAAAAGAATATTATTAAAGAAGACGGAAGCAATAAACAAAGGTATTATAGCAGTATTCAGGATGTAAAAGCATTGAATGTTAAACACAAAATAAAGAGAAATCTCTAAAAACCCACAAACATACTTCTAAATGAAGGTTTGATCAAAATTGGTAGGTTCTGATCGTCATCATCATCAACAGCCTTTCCGTCTCACTGCTGGGCATCGGCCTCTTCTCTGCCACGTGTTTCTCCTCAGCGCTAAGGTAGCAACACGGGGGACCTACAGTTTAACGTCGAATCCGAACGGCAGAAATTCCAGAGTATGTTTTTAGCATTAAGATCCCACGGTTGCAAGCCGAATTGGGAAATTGTGTGTGGTGGGTTGCAGACAAGATTTTTATAAATCTGCATAGTTCTGCTTAGGTTTCGAAACCAAGCCAGAATCGACGTTTTATTCAGAAAGCGAGCGCTCTACCAACTGAGCTACCACCACACACAGGTTCTGATTAATTCTTCTAAAATCCGAAAGTATATAAGTGAGCGAAAAAGGACTTTCTCGTAAACCTGCCCATCTACTTAAAACAGTATGTCCCAGAAGACCATAATAAGTATACATGAAAAACCGAGAATGTGAACCTATATTGTGGATATTCTGCTGTTAAAATAATTACATATTAACTTTTGAAAAATACTTTTATTTTATATATTTTGCGTACAGCAATAGACCTACTCAATAATGTAAAGAGGAAAACTAAATGCGTAGGAGAATGTTCAATAAACAGGTACAACAATGAAATCTTCTAAAAATCGGTTTTAAACAATTCGTAGAAGGTTCGAACAAGCTTCGAAAATAAACAAAAAACTCTTTTGTATGCTTCTGTGATCAAAATTTCATTTAATTAAATGTTTGGAGATCAAACTATTTTCTCAAAATTATCAAAAGTATGGAAATATATCATTATCAAAAATTTGGTGGGGGATGAAAGAAGCTTTTAGCAAGCAAGAAATCTTAAAATTTTGAAACCGTAACCGCAAACACACAGTGATCTGTTGATTTATCCTACAGAGCATCTATTTTTCAATATTTACAATTACATACAACCTAACCTCAAATAGCTGAATATGGAAAAATGTTGGGTCTTTTATTGCCACTATCATTTCATGAAGTCTGTAAACTTCTGCTGTTGCAAAGTTTGAGAAACTAGTTATTTATTTTAAATTTAGAGGCAAATTTATAACTATAACTATAAGCAGTGAGCGCAGAAGTAAGATTTTGAGCTAACAAGACGCATTCAAATTTTAAAACCGTAAGAGAAAATACACAAGCAATATGTACATTTACACTACAGTTCTTCTTCGGCCCCTAACATATTGAAGATCCATTTTTCAATATTTACATTAACATAAAAGTTAACCTCAAATATTTGCGTGTAAGAAAGTGTTGGGTCTTCTAATATCACTAGCATTTCGCATGGCATTAATTATAAAATTTTATAAGCAAAGGTTGCTAACTTTGACGGGCAATTCATGCATTTTTTATTGAACTATTAGTTGGTTAATATTTGTCGAACATTGAAAATTGGATCGCAAGAATACAGGAATACCAACTGAGCAGTTGGTAGTGAAATGTTTCAAATTATTTGCATCAAAGGGACACGTTTAAGTACAGCAGTGTTATGTGACCTTTTTTACCGCGTGGTTGGTTCTGTAAGAATTATAAAGCGCAGTCTAAAAGACTTATTGTGTTCCTACTTGAATTTGATGAAGATGTCATCGGTGGATATAGCTATCAATCAGTGTTTTCTATTTTAATTAATTACTACTTCATCTGTAGACAGCCCAGGGAAAGAATGGTTGCCGAACAAGAAAAAAATTAAGTATTCTAAAATTAAGATAATGTTAAAAAACCTTAAAAAAATTGGAAATCATTCTTATAGTTGTTTCTATTTCAAAAGTTTTTTACAGGCTTAATATTCAAAAATATTTTTAAAAAATTTAAGTTATGTTAATTGAATTAATAGAATGTTAGTAAAATCAAAATATTCTAAAGATCATGCTTGCCTTAATTCAGAATCTAGAAAGTTCGGCAAATTTGATTGGTATTAATGCTGTCTATAGGGGAGACCACCACCCTGTGCGAAAACAGTGTTACCTATGAAACATGACCAATTTTCGTTTGTGATCACAGATCTTTCACAAGATATAATAAATATTATTGGATTTAAGGATGCGGTTTACGGATAGGTGACTTTTTTAAACAAATTTATTTTTTATCTATTCGTAGGGCCGTGGTGGATACTGGTGTCAGAGTTTTTTGGTAGCACCTGCGTTTTGGACGTTTCAGAGGTCACGTCAAAGCCGTCGGTCCCGGCTATCTCTACGGCAGTAGTCGTAAGGTAGGCTTGTCATAGTATACATTTACCGTTAGCGGTAGTGGTCGCGTTGGATGTTGACTAATATTAAATATACAATTAATAGAGTTTAGGTAAACGAACGAGGTTTCACTCTCATAATTGGGTGATATGGTCACGTTTGACGGTGTTCACTATACACATTTTTTTTATAAGTCAGTACTTTCTCTGTTTAAAATATGTGGAAGCAGCAACAGGAAATAAAAATGTCGTTTCCAGTTACTCCATTATTTAACTTATATAGGGCTCAGAAGTACTTTCTTTTTTAAATATATCATTTGTGTTGGAACAGGTAATACTATTATTATACTAAATGAGGCCCTGTACATTTATTGAAGTTTCAGACGGTTGTACTTGTGGTTTCCATAACCCACAACTCAACTAACTTCATGTTACCCTCTCTGTCCATTGGCTTATATCAGAGAGAAGTTTGTACAAATTTCACACAGCCTTTGCATTATTATTCGTGCCTCTTTGAAAATGTACGAAATAGTAGCTTCTATCACGGTTAAGCGAGTGGGTATAAAATTTTTTACTCGCAGTTATATGGCTTCATTTTCCAGCTTGGTTTTATTATATTGTTATGTCTTGTATCCAATCGATTTTACGCTTTTACTTACGGTGTGTTTGTAATTTAATGCATGAACGTTTGAAATGAGTGGACTAAAGCTTACATGTAGAAAATCACTTTTACTCCTAAGACCCCAACTAAGGTCAATTTTAAGGCTACGCAGTCCACGCAATGGTTCCATACTTACTTAAACAATTGGAACGTGCAGCTTTGCTTTAATAATTATGGTTACGTGGGACCTTGTTTACATAACAACTCCCGCTGAATTTAAATGCTCACCACTCCTCTTTAGTACATTGCTTTTGGTTTATAATATCTTCGTGTAATGATGCAGGCGCAATATTTTTAAATTTTACAATTTGGGTAAAGGCTAAAATAATTCGCAAAAGCAAGAGCAACTTCTTCATTTATAAAATTATATCTATTGTATGTCTTAGATTAAAAGCAGTTAATGTTCCGAAACATTAAAAACATTTTAGTGTCATTTAATTTGGCGACCTGGGAAACATCTACTATTAAAGTTAAATTTTCTAACAGCAATACTTACCAAAAATTCATCAGAAGGAGAAGAAAGCGCCTTTGAATCTCTACAAGATGCGTGTGGTACATCCACAATGTGACCTGCAATAAAATTTTCTGTTTTAATTATTATTATATTACCGTATCGAATTTTCAATCAGATATACATATATTATTATTAGTTAAGTTTAAAAGTATAAATAAATAAATATAAATAAACTTAAACAGTAATTTGAAGTTAGATTTTGTAGTGAAACATATATATATATATATATATATATATATAAAACTTTAGCAAAGTGTTTTTTAGGTTAGTTTCAGTAATAGACATTGCTTAGAGTTTGTTGTTGCAGTTAG
>JABXWE010034445.1:0-18797 GCA_014611495.1 Limonius californicus
TAATTATTTAATATTCACAGTAATTTATTGTATAAAAGTTTTAGTTTTAAACCGTGTTCTTCAGTATAAGCTCTCAAAAATTAGGTTTATCTATTATTACAATATACTACAGTTGTAGAATACAAAAATCTATTTAAATAAATAACTAAGTTAATTAAATCTCTTTATATTTTTACTTCGCATAATTTCAAATATAGGTTATAATAGTAAGAAAAAAAATTTGTTTCCTGGGTGACAACGGAAGAGTTTACACATTTTTTTCCATGTTTATTAAAATAATCGAATAATATCAAGAGAAATTATTGTATACAGGGGGTTCTATAATTTGACCTAAATAACAAGTTTCTAGAACAAACAGCAAGATCTAGAAAATCCCCAACATACTCAGAATTGGATCTCGATTCCGCAAAAATATGTTCCGTTTAGCATAATAAAGTGAGTAAGTAGGTACTAAAAAATTTATACAACACCGATTCGATGTTAATCTCTCTATGTTTTTAGATTAATTAATAAATATAAGGAAAATGGGTGGTGCAACTACTTCCAATGCTGTATACGCACTGCACATATTACACAGTGTACTAACTTGGAATTCGCCTCATAAGGAAAGTACGTGCATTTGTGGAATTATTTAATTTCCTTTTTCCCAACTTGAAAAGTGTATCAGCAATAAGGTGTACATGGTAGAGACGCATAATTAATGTTTATTTTTGATGATTTATCAAGCGCTATTTTAATAGCATTTAAGTACCTACCTACAATTCTTAGGTTGGGCCAGCGTAGCACAGTGGTTCAGGCATTTATTAAGAAATAATAAATGTTCTCAAATTAGGGAGGGCTATGAAAATTTTTTGCATGTCTGAGATTAAACTATAAACAAATGCCAATTTAAACAACTGTTAAATTAAAATCATTTATTCACCTGTCAAAATCTGATTAATCTGGTTGTTGTAATTTCTTGGTTTACTTTTTAAAATGCGTTTTATTGCGGCGGGACACACTTTGAGGTTAAGTTCACTTTGCTTGTATTTACATTCGAAGAAATAAACACAAGGTACAACCGGTTCGAAACATGACAGCTACGACATTCCTTGTAGCACTCACAGCCAGTCCTAATTTGAAAACTTTTTGATCGCTGGTTATTAATACAGCCATATACATGATCGGCCTTTTAGTACTGGTTCTCCTTTTGTTGGCCGAATGACTACACCTGTGGAGCGAAGAATTTCACTTAAACAGCCAAACTTATACTGACATTTTTAATAGCAAAATAACAACATTCGTCCCACATAAACACACACCCACTAATGAACTTTATCCTGTTTACGCCGGCTATTTGTAAATTTATTTGCGCCATCTATATTCGCTGGCGTTTCTCAGTAGCTATCTCAAATTTTGAATTTAGTGGTATAAAACTAAAAATGTATGTGTAATATTTAAATTGCACGTCCCTTCCGTATGCAATCGTGTTTCTGATGTTTTAAACTTGGGCAATAAGAAATTAAGCAATTCTACAAATGCATGTTTTCTTCCTTCGGAGCAAAGTCGGCACATTGTGTATTATCCAACGAAACCGTTCTTCTGGCTGATATAAATTATAACAAAGAATTCCATAATATAGTAAAATCTGGCGATGTTATAGAGTCGTAAAATACAAACAAAATTGACTTCAATGTATAGGTAGTTTCATTCCATCTGTCAGGGACTTGAAGCTACCTATACAAATTTTATCAATTTTGTTATTTGAGGTTATAAAGTTGTTATCAAATAGCATTAATTGCACGTGCTTTTGTGTGAATTCTGTAATTCCAGAAATTAAAATGGTATGTCATTAAAGTAATTTCCAAAGTAGGAAATTGCCCAATACACTTCAGTAATAATATTCGTATTTTTAGGATGCCCTTTCACGACCAGCCGAAGAATTCGAAAATGATCAAACAGTTGAAGCAATGTGGGCCATAAAGGCATTTGAACATGCGGAGATCTATTTTAACGTAAAAATGATTACAAGTGTGGCTTTTTTATTGCTTATTTTATTACTCTTTAGTTGCTGAGCTCAGTTGACGCCAAACTGTTACATCTGACACCATACGATGACACAATATACAGAATATTCCGAGAAGAGTTTCCTACACTTGATGTTAACGTTATAAATGAAGATAATTTAAAAAGCAGTGAAGGTAAAGCTAAATGGAGGCCATTTTGTGAAAGATTTAAAGATGGAATTGAAGATTATAGTTTTGGAACTCTATTAAGGTCAGATGCTTCGAAAGAATACAATGAAAAAAATTCGATGTTAGTTACACGAATACAATTTTATGCCATTGAATTAGCAAGGAATAGTGAAGGTATAAATGATGTGATACGCAAGAATTTTGCAGATAAGAAAGTTGAAACACAGGCTGAATCTTGATATCCTTGAATCCATTTCTCTTTTTACTCCTAGCTACACTGTAATAATTTTGTAATCATAAGTTTAATTTCGTTAAGCACAAATAAAAGTATTTTTTAGAAATCTGATTTGTGTAATTAGAGTACTAACAGATAGTTGAAAACATAATCCGACTACAAAATTCAACATAGATATTCCTTTGAAAGGGTAGAAGCAAGTATTTTTATTTATGTTATATCATTACATTTAATTATATATTATTTTTAAAATTTGATTTAATTTTTACAGTTTTTTACAATTTTCATTGTAATCACTACCACGGTTATTAAATACAAGAAAATATTAATCTAAGCAGTTAAGTAGAATACAGTGGACAGTTGAAGAACAAGATCAACTCCCTCCACTACTAGACGGCCAAGGTCAACTCCCCCGACTTTCAGGTGCATTAGCTCTCGAAATTGAATGTTTGTGGTGAAGGTCGTTGTTGCTAGGCGAGAGCAACGTCACACAGAAAAACAGAACAAACTTATTGTAAAGTTGTTTATTTTACAAAATATTACATCATAATATTTAGGCACATATAATATATTAACTTAATCGAAGTTAAAAAATGAAATACAGATTTGCATGCACGTGCACTCCATGAAAACCAGTGTTAACAAAATCTGTAGTAACCTCGAGTTTTAAGCGATGCAAATGTTTATATTCCATTTTCTTGAAATTGCAACTGTTTTTAAAATTTTTCACTAATTCATAAGAGGTATAAGCAAGAATTTACTTTAGTAATGGAATATTATAGCATTTTCTACCTCTTTACACGTAAATGTGACATTCCCATTAACTTTTAAATAGTTACAATGAGAGTATTTTAACATCTTATTTATATTATTAACAATTGGTGGTTGAAATTTTTCGATGTACACCTGAAGCAGTTTTCTTTGTACAGGGTCCGGCAGTGAAACGGGATGATTTGAGATGGGGTTCAGAGCTCATAAGGTGGTGGTGGTGACGAAGGCTGTTGGCTCCTCACCATCAGCACGGCCTACCATTTAGTTTAGAGTCCGCCCGGTTTGCGCGAAGCAATCCTACCAGTGGCGTCACCGGTGTGTTTGAAATTGGGATCAACCATAGGTTTTCCATTTTTAATATGGCATAATTTTGTTCTTTTTTTTTCTTGTTGCAAATATGTACTACTAAATAATATAAAGATTAAAATTACATACCCTTTTATATTTTAAATTATACAGGGTCCGGCAGTGAAACGGGATGATTTCAAAATTTAATTATTTTTTAAAGAATGAATTTTTTATTAATTTATCATGTATATATTTGGCGAACATAGTGTTTAGAAAATAGTCTTTTTTTGTATTGTACGCCAAATGGCTATTCTTGTACTTCATATTTATACATGATAAATTAATAAAAAATTCATTCTTTAAAAAATAATTAAATTTTGAAATCATCCCGTTTCACTGCCGGACCCTGTATAATTTAAAATATAAAAGTGTATGTAATTTTAATCTTTATATTATTTAGTAGTACATATTTGCAACAAGAAAAAAAAAGAACAAAATTATATCATATTAAAAATGTAAAACCTACGGTTGACCCCAATTTCAAACACACCGGCGACGCCACTGGTAGGATTGCTTCGCGCAAACCGGGCGGACTCTAAACTAAATGGTAGGCCGTGCTGATGGTGTGGAGCCAACGGCCTTCGTCCCCACCACCACCTTATGAGCTCTGAACCCCATCTCAAATCATCCCGTTTCACTGCCGGACCCTGTATTTCTAATGTAGTAGATATATGCTGGACAGTGAAAAGTCATCCTATATGATAGGTACTTTTGCAGCATATATTTAATTTGAATTGCGTATTTAAACCATATAAATTATAAATTTTATGCATGTGTAATTCATGGACACATAAGTTAAATTGATTTCATGTATTGGTGTCGAATATATTTACCAGTAATTTTCCTTTCTTCCAAGTAATTGTTGGTGTTGGATTGCCTTGTACTGCGCAATCTAACGTTGCATAATCACCTTCCCCAGCTGACACCTCTGGTTCAAATTTAGTCTCATCAACTTTTGGTGGGAAGTCTATTAAAAAACAAATAAATTCCACATGTTATTATATATTTTTAGTTTAAATGTATTTATTCTATACATTTGAATACCATTATTATTATTATAATTATTTATGGTTATTGATTGCTTGCTTTATTTTGTTGAAAATATAAAAAAAATTGTATTACCTTAGTAATTATTTATGGTATTTGATATAATAAATTTTAAACTTACATCCAGCTTGTACTGGAGATTGTGTGTAAGCCGGCAAATAAGGTGTTGTGACAAGTTGTGCAGGGACTTGCAATACAGGCACAACACAAGACGTTCCACAGCCTGTTGAACAGCATTTTAAATCCATCGAGCAGTCGGCGTCATTTTCACATTCTCTTTCACAACGATTTTCATTGCTGCTAATTGAAGGACATTCACCTTCTTTGTTAACTGTCAAAAAACTAACTATTTAAATCCTGTATACAAAATAATTAAAATAACTATACTTGGTCTGCAAACAGCAATAAAAGTAGGATCTTCATATGTAGTTCGGTTTCTATTCAAATCAACTGCACATTGGGAGCCTTGATCACAAATAGTATTGCGACAAGGGTTATGGCATCTGCATCTGGTGCATAAAGTTTCATCATCTACGTAAGCCTCAGTGCCATATTCACAGCGCATAGTTCCACATTCATCAATGTATTTTTGACAAGGATGTTCGCCTTTCTCTGGATATGCTGGTTCGACGACACTTGCTGTAAATTGAAAATTTTGGTAAAATATCTTAATGAACGTAGTAGTCCTAAGCAGAGGCTAAAATGTATATTGAAAGCCGTATGCTGTAAATGAAAATAAACAAAACTATAAATCAGAATGATAAAAATAATAACGGTAAGCTTTTGATGTTGATGTTGTCATTTGAAGCCTGTATACCACTTACGAGGCTCCTCTGTTGGTACCATGAGTTCTTTACAGAAGTCTAGACAAGCTTGGAAACTTTTAAAATTGTTGAAATTGCCTCCACAGCCACTGTAGATGAAAGGGGCACACTCTCCGCGAATGTCGTCAAAGTAGTAATGTTTATGGTAGCCCCCTTCGCATTGCCCCACATCAAGTGGCAGTCGACATATTGCTAAAGAGTTATTGAAGCATCAAGTATAACCAGAGGGATAGAAATTCCAATAGCAGAATAGAAATTAATTATCTAATATATATTTGATGGTTTTGTTAAGGGTCCTCCAGTATTCGTGTTAACTATACAGGTTGCTTTTAAATTTAGAGTCAGTTGTCATATGTCAAATTATTAGAATTTGTTTGAAAAAGGCCGCTATTATATTTTATTTGTAAATATCAGGCTAATAACGAAATCATGAATAAAAACTTATAAAGTGTTAAAGATGTTGAACAATACTACGTATTTATTTATTAACTAATACCACTAAACCACATGTTAGTAGAAACACTTTTGAAAATAGTTTTTTTAATTTTAATTAGGCTTTAGTTCAATCGGTGATTTTATTTATAAAATATTGGAAATTTAAGCATTCTTCTTAAGATTCGTAATGGGTTTGAAAAGCTGAAACAGATATTAAATTTTAAAATTACAGAAAACAGTAGTACTGGGAGAATTCTAAAAAAAATTATTTTTGTCTAAAATTCAGTGTTTAGAAATCATACAATATTTCATAGAAGTAAATACTTTGTTACTACAATAGAATTGAATGGAGATGGTGGTTTAAGTATGTAAACTTGGGAATATCCCTTACTACCACGGTATTTAGAACACCTAAATACGTGTTTGAGCAACTAAGTTGCCATCTTCAGTAGGAACTTGAATTAATTAAAGTAACTTGGCTGAAAAATACCATTAGAAATAAGTTTTCCACCAATGGAAATCCAATGTCATTACAAGGTTTTAATTCAAAAGGCTGTATTAATAGTTATGGTTCCAGAAAAAAGTCATGAATTTAAGGATGACTGAAAGTTGATAATAAAGTTTTACGAGGCATATAAATAAAGCAATGAATTAAAGTTCTATCGGAAAAAAATTAAGTGTTCTAGCGGGAGCCCTCTGTAGTGAAAGAAACAACTTTATATAAAATTCGAACTATTTTCTATATCTCAAAAATGCTCTGAACTTAAATACTTAGGCCCCCTATTAGCTGCTATTCCATATTATAAGGAAGTTGTGTATTTCCTCCTCAGGGACCATTTTAATGTTAAGCGGCTTAAATACAAGGACAATGCCTTGATAATATAGTATTGGGTTATATATCAACCCTTTTTCGTTTTTAGAAAACGCTGGAAGACCCTTGAAGGTAAAATACAATTGCAATTTGACTTACCATTAGCACCACCTTGAGGAATTTCAGGGGGTTTCTTTTCTTCATGTGTAACACACACATATTCACATTCTTCTAGCGAACTGAATCTATTTCCATTTCCATCACAACCACCATAATAAAATGGTGCGCAACGTCCATACACAGCGTCATAGTAATACTTCACAAGGCTCTCTCTGCATGGTCCAGGGTCACGTTGTAATCTACATACATCTGAAATTAAATTGTAGGATAGTATGAGTCATTGCTTATTTGTTAAAATCTAACTTTGTCCTCGGAACTGTCCGCATTGGCGTTCACACTGCTCTAGACTATTGTAGCGATTCGCATTCCCTCCACAACCTGTGTATACAAATGCTGAACATTTTTCACTGGTTACGTCATAGTAATATGATGAGATGCTGTCAGAACAGTTACCAGGATCTGGTCTCACATAACATACTGATGCAGCAGTTGGACTAGCTGAAATTATTTTGTATGAGAATAGGTCTAAACATTCCTTGTTTACTTCTGCTGCTAAGCATTAATATTGGTTAAATAATGATATTTTACATACTTGGTACAGGCGGTGGCGCCTGTGTTGAAAAGACATTGGGAAGAGCAGGCCGTTGTTTGCACTGCTGCTCACAAGTATGTACATCATCAAATCTGTTATTATTTCCTAAGCAACCTCCATAGGTAAACGTTTGGCAAGAGTCTGTATTGCTGTTATAGTACCATTGCTCATATTCACCATTGCATGGTCCTACTATCACTGGTAAAGTGCAAAGGTCTGTAAAGATAAAATATTTTTAGTAGATAGTTCATCCATTTCACAATTTCAGTACCTTGTACATTTCCACATCTGTCTTGACATTCATCAACAGTTTCAAAGTTATTACCATTTCCAGGACAACCTCCATACATGAATTGTTTACAGGCTCCATCATTTTTGTCGTAATACCATTTTGCTATGTAATCACGACAGGGACCAGTATCGCTTTCAAGGAAGCAGAATTCTATAATAATAAAACAGAATTTATACTAAACAATCCCATCAGATAATTATAATCTGAAAAAAATTAGAATTAACAAGAGTTATAGAAATAAAGAGTAGATCAACAGTGGATGGATGGCTTATAAAAAAAATGGAAATAATGAGTGAACAACTTCACTTGGGCTTTTCTCATATAAATAGCCATTGCACGTTTTATTCTTGCAATTTTACAATAGGTAATCAAGGCAGTCCGTTTATTTAAAATGTCGATTATGATAAATTCAAAATGATTTCACGTTTACGTAAAAATAAGTAAAAATGTTAACCTTAATATGTACGCAGATACTTCAACAACTATATAAAAAAAAAATGGTTAAAGTATCAAAATTATGTTGTAAAGCAGGCATTGATCCTCACTGCCTCAGGTAAACCAAAACTTTTAGCTGCCCCTAAAGAAAAATGTATTACGGATTTAAGTCAAGCGACCTCGCCGACTAGTAGAAGGGACCTTTATTTACGATCCACCATTAGAATAAACAACATTAAAAACTGCCTTGCAGAAAGTCGCAATGTTCTGGTTCTGTTAAGCAATTAGGTAGCATATAAGGACTTATCCCAAAATCAGATTATATATTCCATGTCTTGACAAATTTGTATCATCAATATAACAGTATCTTCGCCGGGAATTTTATCGAAATTTTTAAATTAATTTGAAAGGGCTGTAAGTCTATATCAAAGGGTTTTAGAACTGACGTCCACCGGAAAAATGACCTAAGGTATTGATAATGATGATTTGAAAGAGCGAGATCTAGGACACGGTTCTCGGCGACCTCAGCCAGGTTCGATCCCGCGTCCCTCGGATCTAAAGGCAGATGCGCTAACCACTAGACCATCGAGGCCGGCCGACCTAAGGCATTACTTCTCTAAGTTTGTCAGTGTAATTTTTAAACATCCTCTACAGTCAGGAAATTCGTTTCAATGAAATGGTTGTGTAGAATCAGACAAGTAAGCCTTAACACCCACTTCGTGACAATACACTTACTCCTTTATTGTTAATTATTATTTATTATGGAACTTTCACAGGCCTTATAGGCCCATTGCTTTGGTGTGAGACAAGGCTAAGCTAGTTTGTGCAATACACAACAGTGTCTGACTGTACGGGTTACCATCTTGGTGCGTAACCATACTTAACCTGCCTGCTGTATGGTGTATTTTTGTGTATATCATCTTGTTACTCCTCTAGTGCGATCGTAAGACGAGGAGTGCCATTAATTTGATTCCCAATGGCAAATGGAGACCACGACCCAGTTCCGATCGCCCAGGGAATTAGAAAAATTTCCGACCTTGGAGTGATTCGAACCGGTAAGCATTTGGACAATTATATCCTAAGCTTGTCTCTCTTACCACTGAGTCATACCCGCCCTTACTTTATTTTTAATACAAATAAAAAAGTGATTGATATTAATAATCGTGATTTAAATTATATAATTTTTATGTTGCTGTTTACCTGTTCTAAATGGTTCCTCTGGTCCAGGTCTTGGCTGTTGAGGTGCTTGTGTTGGTAGAGGTTGAGGTGGTTGTTGCTCTGGGGGTGGTGGTACAGGTTGAGGTGGAGCAGCAGTAGCAGGAATTTCGCACCTTTGTTGACAAATATGTTCTGTTTCAAAGTTGTTAGCATTACCACCACAACCTCCATAGTAAAACTGGCGGCAGGTTTTGTCTTTGGTGTCGTAATACCAACGATTTGTGTAAGTTCCACAGTCACCTATTTCTGCTGGTAGTTGGCAGGTATCTTTAACTATTTACATAAAGATAAAATAATGGGTTACATGTTAGTCACACAAGATTAAACTGAGATTATGTATTGTAAGTTGCAACGCAAGTGATATTCCCACTCACCTATTTCCTTCGGACAGTCAGCTTCACATGCTTCCTGACTGGCGAAGTTGTTATTGTTACTACCGCACCCAGAATAATAGAAAGGCATGCAACGCTTCTCAGATGCATCGTAATACCAACGTGGGTCTCGTCCCGTACAGTTACCTTGTGCTCTCGGTAAAGAACAGTGATCTGGCATAACATTTTGTTAGTTGTGTGTGCAGGTACATGCATCTATATTTGCTTTGTCAAAACACTATCGTTATGTTAGATTTAGTTAAACTACTGTACAAATATATTCATATGTGAATCTACTGTGTAAATGATTATTTCACTGTGGGGACCACTGTTGTGTATTTGAATAAGAAGTAATGTAAGATTATTAATATTCTTTTACAAATTTTTGATTAGTGATAGGCAGCCAAAAAATTCCCACAAGGGAAAGTTCCCTAATCGCCTTAATTAAAATGACCAAATGTTCTCAAATTCAAGTTTGGTTCAAACTTTAATCTAAAATAAAAGTTACTTGTGACTTGTAATTTTTTTATGTGAAAGCTCCTTGTGAAACTAATTTGTCTTAAATTATTATGAATAAAAAGTTATGAAGTGGTTATCTCACATTGTATCTTAATATCATGCCATTTTATATACGAACAGTTTTTTAAGTACTTCGTAAGTTTCAACAATCGTCTGTGATATCTATAAGCTTATATACAACAGCAATTATTGTTTGTTGCTAATTTAAAAGCATCCCAAGTATGGCATAATATACACAAGCTAAACAACCCTTGTCTAATAAAATATAAAGTTTTACCGATGTATACCTTTTTTGCGACCAGGTTGTGTGCATTTTTGTCTGCAAGCTGATTCAGTTAGGAAGTTATTATTATTTGACTTGCATCCTCCATAAACGAATGGTGTGCATGTTCCAGAATTTTTATCAAAATACCATCTAGGAAAGTTGCCACGGCAAGGACCTTCATATTTAGGTTGTTCACAAGCATCTTTAAATAATAAGGAATTATGTTAGATTTTAAAACATACATTTTTATTTTCATACCAATGCTACTGTCTTGGACACAGAGATCTGTGCATTCTTCTCTAGTTTCAAACCTGTTATTGTTACCCAAGCAACCACCGTATATAAACTGAGTGCAGGCTCTGCGTTCATTGTCATAATGCCATTGAGGATAATATCCTTCACACGCACCACTGACTTTTGGTAAGGAGCATCTATCTGAAAATAAAATTGTTTGATTCAGTCCAAGCAAAACAATGCATTTTTTAAAAATACCTCTTCCTTGTGGTTCAACACAAACATCATTACATTCTTCTTTAGATTTAAAACGATTGGCATTGCCATCACAGCCACCATACCAAAACCTAGAACAACCACCATATTCTGAATCGAAGAACCATTTGACCGTGTAATTCCTGCAGGGTCCTCGTTCCTTTTCAAGAGTGCAGCTGGCTGGAAGAAATCCAGAAGTAAAACAAAATGTTCCTGATTTAATTTTTATGTACCTTGTAAATTAGCTGGAACTTCTTCGCACCCTTCAAAGTTTTCACCTAGTGCCTCAGTAAAACTATCCAAGCAACAACCGTATTTTGTAGACTCACATCCACATCCTGCATGGTTGGGGCCTTGAGCAGGAGTTTCTTCATCAGCACAACAACCGTATTCTGTATTTCTGCATCCACAACCTTTCAAAATAAACATCTCGTTATTGAAAATTTCAGGGTAAATAGGATATTATAAAGAGAATATTTATAACCTTGTTGATGCGGTCCTTGTGCACTACTAACTCCATCAGGACAACATCCAAATTGGAATGTGTGACATTGACACCCTTGATACTCTGGACCAGCAGCTGGTGTATAACTATCAGGACAACATCCATGTTGTGTGTATTGACATCCACAACCTTCATTGTTGTAACCTCGAGCAGCTGTAACATTATCCGGACAGCATCTGTATGGAGAGTATTGGCAACCACAACCTAAGATAAGAATTAAGGATATTTATATAAAATTAAATTTCTTCTGTTTTGTTTGTTTTACCTTCAAGGTTCGGTCCATGTGCGGGTCGAATATTATCAGGACAACAACCATGTTGCGTGGCCAAGCAACATCCCTCTCTACTTGGTCCATGGGCAGGAGTGACACCATCTTCACAACACCCATATTGGTTTTCTTCACAGGGCATTTTACAACCCTTATAATTGGGCCCCTTAGCTGTTTACAAATGCATGTAATGCATGTTTTAATATATTAATGACATTATTACCAGAAGTACTTCCATCAGGGCAACACCCGAAGTATGACTCAGTGCAGTTATCTTTAAAGATATCACAACCTTCAAAGTCTTCTCCTGAAGCTGAGCTTTGTCCATCTGGACAACATCCATAAGTTGAGTTGGAGCAGTGTTCTGGAGTCTCTGTGGTGGGTTCAACAGTAGTACTAGTTGTTTGTTCTTCTACACAACCCATTTCATTTGGCCCTGTAGCCTCTGTAACATTATCCTTGCAGCACCCATATCTTAAAATAATCATAATTTTTTTGGGGAATCAAGAAAATTAATAAATATGTATTCCCTACTTTGTCTTAAGACATTCTGGCGGTGGTGGTGGGCAACCCTCATTGTTATTGCCTTCAGCTTCAGTTTTATTATCTGGACAACAACCAAATAATGTTTCATTGCAATGTGATACAGGGCATCCTTCAAAGTTTTTGCCCATTGCAACAGAAACGCCATCTTCGCAGCATCCAAAGGGGGTTTCTTTACAAGTTGTACTTGTTGGGCAGCCTGTGCACAAAATGTATATTATCACACAGCCAATAAGTGAAAATATAATAGTTACCTTTATCAAATGGTCCTTTTGCAGGAGTGACTTTATCAATACAACATCCATATTTGGTGTCTTTGCAGTCCTTCTTCTTCTTCTTTCTACATTTTCTCATTTTCTTTGTTACAAAGATCTCCGTGACTGATGTTGAACCCCATAAATCAGATGCTGCAATAATTTATCCATTAGGCTTACTGACAAATTATTATATCAGATTAGTAGGAAGGTAAAATTATAAAAGTGAAAAGGGCAGAATACATTAAAGAGAGCAAATGGGATTGATAACAGAGGGGCCGAAAAAGTAACAGAATGAAGTAACGTAGAATAAAGAAAGCAAAATTATAGAAATTATAAAATAGGAAAACATAACGTAAACAAAGAAATTGGCACTTAAAAATATAAGAATACAGAGCATCCAATAAATCATAAACAAGGTACTTACAAGTAGATTCTGTCGTTAGTTCAGATTCTTGGGTAGATGACCAGATATCAAATTCTGTACTACCAGTGTATTCCGTTGTAGATTCAGTGCTGCCTGTAAACTCAGTGGTAGTTTCTGTAACTACAGTGAATTCAGTGGTGCTTAAAATTTCTTCGCTTACACTGCTTCCTGCAGATCCCGTATTAATACCGCTAACAGTTGTGGATTCTTCTGTACTTGCACCACTTACACTTGTAGATTCTTCTGTACTTACACCACTTACACTTGTAGATTCTTCGGTACTTGCACCACTTACACTGCTTCCACTGATACCTGTTGATTCTTCAGTACTACCAGCACTTACAGTGGAACCACTAATATCTGTTGAACTTTCAGTAGCAGCTTCACTAACACTGCTGCCAGTGATATCTGTAGACGTTTCAGTACTAGCACCACTTACAGTGCTAGCACTGGTGTCAGTTGAGTCTTCAGTACTAGCACCACTTACTGTACTACCACTAAAATCTGCAGATGATTCTGTAGCAGGGCTTTCATCAGTCAATGTAGTTTCCAAATCATCTTCATCTGTTTCAGCACCAAGTTCACTTTCTCCAACAAATGGTATAGTGGGACCTGGTTTTGCTGTTGATGAAATAACAGCACTCACATCCTCACTGACAGAGGAGTCAGAAGATAAGCTGGACAATCCAGTAATATCTGTTAACAGGCTTTCAGATGTTGATGAATAATCAGATGATAAACTGCTATCGGAGGTAGGCGTGCTTCCAGATGGTGGAGTCATATCAGATTCTGGTGTACTGTCAGATTTAGGAGTAAGATCTGTAGGAGAGGATTCGGAAGTAATATCAGTTGCATCAGTGCTGTCAGATTCTGAGGTTAAACCAGATGAATCAATACTTGAAAATTGTGAGGATAATGCAGATGGTTCAGTGCTACCACTGCTGGCAGATTCCGGGGTTAAATCAGATGACATAGTGGGACCAGATTCTGATGTTAAGCCAGATGAATCACTAGTAGCAAATCCTGATGTTACTTCAGACGAGTCTGTATTAGCCAATTCTGAGGTTAAATCAGATGAATCTGATGACGAGGTACCAAGAGTACCACTTGATTCTGTAGTGAGAGCTGATGGATCACTGCTAGCTGGACTGCTTGCATCTTTGGTAGTATCACTGCTTTCTGTAATTCCACTTCCAGTTGTCCCTGATATATCTAAAGTTGAATAGTCACCAGAACTTTCTATGGTACTACCAGACACAGTCGATACAGAACTACCACTTGAAGAATCAGTACTTAAGGGCGTTTCTGAGCTTAGTTCGTCATCGCCTGAACCAGTATCGGTGCTGGTTATATCTGTACTTTGTATGTCTTGGTTTGAGTATGCTGTGGTATCGTCACCAAGCATTAGTTCATCAGAGAATAGTGAAGATTCAGTCGATTCTCCTTCTTCAGGAGTTTTGCCATCAGCTAACTGCAATAATTAATCATAGTTAATATGCACGTGCAGAAATACTTTTAGTTTAAAATATGCCTACCGGTGAGGATCCGCCTGGAACTTCCTTCTCTTCTTCATCATCAACCCATTCTCCATCTTCACATGTTTCAGCAAATACATCTTCATATTCTTCGTCACCATCTTGATCTTTCTCTGGGTCTTTTTTACCACCAACTTCTGTACCTGGTGTTGGCGTTGGAGATTCAGATTTATCCACCGGTTCAGTAACACTTGTTCCCTTGGTAGATGGCGATGACAGAATTTGATCTGCAGTTCATATTTTTTTACAATTGATATATTAACTAAACTATCTAGCATACCTTCACTGCAGGCTTCAGTATTGCACACTTCACTAGAAAATGCTATGGTGTTTGGGTCACAGTCATTTGCAGACACAGCAACATCGTCTCTTAAGCATATTACTTTACGTACGCGTTCACCGCCACCGCATGGTTTGGAGCACTACAATACTAACAATATAACTACTTATTAAGATTTTCAATTAAATCTACATACTTTGCTCCAAGGCCCTGAGAACCATTCTCCAGTACATTCTTTTTTGTCAGCCGTGCAATTTTTCATGCCGTTATACTTCTGATTGGGATCACATTTGTCATCTTCAACTTTTTTAATGCCTTCGTCGTTTAAGCTACCACAAAATACTTTCCGGGTTTGGACTCCACTGCCACATTTGGCAGAGCACTGAACACATACTACTTCTATTACAATATTACACATACCTACTTTCGTTTATTAAATATAATATGCAATATTCACCTCACTCCACTGGGATGTATACCATTTAAAGTCGCATCCCGCATCAGTTGTGTTGCATTGGCGAACTAGCTCTGGTATTGGTATGTCTTCACACAGCTCTTTAGCATAAATTTCCCCCTTCACTGTGGCACATTCTGCCCTACGTGTCTCATTTGCTAAACCACATTTGTCTTCACACTAAAAAGATCATATTGAAACACCAAAATATAGAGCAAATTTGTTATCAGTATAGAAGTTTCTCAAGGTTAACATTAAATATTCTTACACCACTCCATTCTGAGGTAACCCAATCGACTCCTTCACATGGCCGCAAATTACACTTTCTTTCAATCTCTGGTTTCTCTTCTTGTGTGGCACAATCAGAATCATCCAATACCTCAATTTTTTCCTTTTCTTTTCGGTAACATATAACTTTTCTGGTTTCTTTTCCTTCTCCACAAAGATGGTCACACTGAAAGCTTTGATTTAATTGCGATTCAAGTGAAATTTAATTAAACATTACTGGTTTCCATTTGTCTACATGCCAACTTGCACACACTAGCCCTTGGTTGCAAGGTTGTTCTGTGGGTGGCTTTTGGATATTTACACACTGTTCGTCATCTACAATGCTTGCAACACCATTGGCTATGATTTGCTCACAATAAACTTGTCTTGTTTGGGTGCCATTATCGCCACATGGAGCTGAACATTTTTCCCATGGTTTTGCTACCCAGCGCGGTTCACAAGGTTGTTCGCCGCAACGTTGGGCAAAGGGAGGTTCATTGTTATGGTCACACAAACTGCGATCAGCTGGTTCCAAGGTTCTCCGACCAGCACACGATACATTTCGATATTGAATACCTATAATAGAAACACTTAGCTTTATCCCCACACAGCACAGCACTCTTTTTACCAAGTATTTCGTGTTAAAGTTTTAAGTATTAGAGTTAAAGGGATGCTGTGCTTTTTAAATTAGAACAGGGTAGGGCATCCAGTGGATGTCTATTGAATGTATTATATTATTCAGAGTGAATTTCTAAATAAATGTACATTAATATGTATTAATATTTTATTTTTAGTATAGTAAGTATAGTAATTTTAGCCGAGGTGAAACTCTGTAGTTATGATTTTCATTATATGTATCTTCAAAACGTTTGGTTTAAGTAGTGTACCTACTTCTGTACCTACGGAATATACATAATTATGTTTAATAAATATTTCGGTTGTAAAGATATGGAAATTCCATATATACCTACATTTAGATCAGCCATCTTCGTTCAATACAAAAACAACAATGTTAAAATACTAATAAAAAATTTCTAATAAAAGTATGTATTACATGGTATTGTGAAAATCAAAATTATATACATACAAACATTTTTGATAATTTTGTTTAAAAAGGGAAATATGGGTTATTTGTGGCAAAACTAGAAGCCATACTGTAACGGAAGTCATCCGTTTGTTTGTGAAATAATGTGAGGTTATATGTGTGCTGGGGTCTGATCAGGCGAGATCTAGAACGCGGTATATGTGTACTTAAATGATTAATTTTGTAATTGGTTATAATTAATCATTTGCCTTTAAGGAACTCTAGTGAAGTAAAGTGAGGAGAGTCAGTAATTTGACAATACCATAATTCTGCAAATTATTTCAGCAAAAATATAACCATTTTGTGAAAATTACAAAATAAATTTATATAATTTTCATGGAAACCATTTAAAATTGTTGAAATTCTTTCTTTAAAGCAGAAAACAAATAAAGCTACATCTTTAGATGAGTATCTATCAAATGCCATAAAGATCAGTGCTTATTTGTTTTTTATAAACACAAATTATTTTGCAAATGCTCTCTTCTATACCAAACCATAATTTGAACGTATTTCAGAAGTGTCTGCAGTTAACAATTTGGTGGAGGCGTATTCAAAGGTAGAATGCTGGTTTGACAGAAACAAATTGTAATAAAATGCGAATAATCTAGAAAAAATTATTTTCTTATTAAAAAATACACGTTAAACATTCACTAGTGAATAAAATTGTTAAGTGTGCTCGTTTGTCCTGTTGATGTAGGAAATTGACGTGTTCATCATTTTTTCATTACTTTAAGTTTCCTTTTCGTTCAAAGCGTTCTTAGAGAAAAATTGGGAAAATTATAATTTTTGTAAATTACGATGCTGATCTTTTAATAAAGCTTCTTAAAGGCAAATGGCTTAAACCAATCAACAATTATCTTCCAGGGCATATACATAACCTCATATTATTTGAGAAATAAAAAAAAATAAATTATATAGCATATTGTACAAAAGTGTGGATAATTATATGTTAGATACATTACAAATTGCTAGTTATTGATTCTAAATATCCATCAATTATTCAACTATATTTGTTTAAGCAGCAGTAAAAGTAAAAATTTATCACAACATATTGAATAGACTGTTAAATAAAGCCCACATTCCTAAATCGTAGAAAATTCTTCCATGTTAGTAAAGAAATACCCCGCTCTCAAAGCGATGTATTTACTATATATATTAACAACCAATATCTGTTTTGACATGCCAATAGGTGATTCTAATATGTGCATTATTGCAATTCAATTTTGTGATTATAATATATTACAAAAGCAAAAAAATTATAATTCAACAAAAAGCTTCGAAAGTGGTCTCAGAAGTATTGTAAGGTGAGTTTTTTCAATTTAGGGCTGGTAGTGCTGTCAAGAATCGGAAATTTTGAGAATCGATTCTCGATTCTGAAAAGAATCGATTCCACAAGAATCGGTTCTCGGTTCTAGAATCGGATTTCGATTCTTGATTCTAGAATCGGGTTTCGATTCTCGATTCCAGAATCGGATTTCGATTCTCGATTATAGAATCGAATTTCGATTCTCGATTCTAGAATCGGAGTTCGGTTCTCGATTCTAGAATCGGATTTCGATTCTCGATTCCAGAACTGGATTTCGATTGTCGATTCTAGAATCAAAACGCGTTTGTCTTCTCTTAAAGAAATAACAAGAAAACCTGTTAACAACCCTGCTTGAAAGTGCTCCGAACGAGCGAGAACGAAAACAAGGCATGCATACGTGTTAGACGAAGGAGAAGTTACTAATAAATAATAATATTGGTGGGGGAGCGGCCGCGTCCAAGTGGCGGTCGCTCATTTCTAGCGCAGGGTTTTATATTTTTTGATTTAACTATTCTAATTATGCGAATATATCAATTTTCTTTAGACCATAGAACCGCAATTAAATTCAGCACAAAAGCTACTTTGGTCAAAAAATGAAAGTTTCTAGGCGCCTTGGGCTTAATCTCAACAACGGGTTATAAATAAAAGTCCATGCCATATAAAAGAGGGTTTCCAGATAATCGCTGTCAAAGTTTTAATGCTGCATAAGATGCAATGTATTTATTTAACTGCAATTTATTTAAGTATATTATTTATAATTTTAAAGGGTTGCAAAAATAAGTTAGCTTAGATTGCCTGTAGAGGGTAATTACTTACTACTACTTATTAAAACAAATATTAACATTTTCCCTTTAAGTGCATACTTTAGTTTCTAAATACATCAAAACTAAAATTCTAAAACAACTGAAAACAAATTACTAAAATGTTT